>VZRV01006448.1:47373-68189 GCA_013398115.1 Falcunculus frontatus | reverse complement strand
GAAGGAAGGAAGGAAGGAAGGAAGGAAGGAAGGAAGGAAGGAAGGAAGGAAGGAAGGAAGGAAGGAAGGAACCCATGCCTGTATTTCCTCTGAGAGCCTTGGAAAATGTATCTGAATATTATTAAATGGGAGAAAATATGTTCTGATAGGTTCCTGAAAGGACAAAAAAATTGCAGGGGTAGGAGATATTTAAACAAATAATGGTTTTAAGCATTTAACATAGAAAGTAGAACACATCAGGAAAATGGCACTGTGTGACAATCTTTTCATGTGAATAGCTTTGCACATTAGACAAAGTAATTGCTGGAAAATATCAACTGCTTCTCCTTTAATCCTTGTGTTTCTGCAGTAGTAAACAAATCTAGACCTGGCCTATACACATCCTAGTTTTAAACTAAAAATATCCCCTTGGAGATCTTATGATTACTTTAATGAAAACAAAATAATAGCCTCTAACACATTCTTTCTTCAAATAACAACGAACCAAGCTTGTTCACTTCCAGAAGCAAGTTGATAAAATCACTAAAACCCTTAAAAAAAGTGTGCTAAATAAAAACGTGACTTTGATTCCTATGCAGGTTAATGTCACAGAGCTGAGATGTCTTTTTTTTTGTGATAGCTACCTAGCAGAGGGAAACTTTATTAAAACAGTTGTAAAAAATGTAAAAAAATCTTGAAATAACAATCTCTCAGTAATGCAAGTTTAGTCTATGAATATATAACCCATAAAAAAGGATAAAATTAAAGTAAACATGAAATCTCTGTTAAATTTCGCAAAATAATAGAGCAAGGAACATATCCCAAATATTAATTTTTGTCTAATGTTGGTATGTATAACCATTTTAGTGATTTATGTGTGGTTTTTTGTTCATGATATGCATTTTATGAACATATATGTCTTGGGGGTACAAGTCTAAAGGTATGTTGAGATAGGCCTAAATTTCCATAGGCCTTCTAGCCAAGAGGTTGCTATTTGGATACTTCTATTTGCTTTTAGTTGTATTCTGGAGACCCCTTAAGTTTTAGAAATACTTAACAATTGAAGAAGATCTTTTCTCTTGTTTCTCAACAAATTTCACAGATGGCAAAACCTTACCAATCCAGTTCTGAAGATGTGTGTTATCACACAAGAGGGAATTTGTGTTTAAGCCACAAGAGGGCTCAGGGTTGAATTTAGGGGCTGGGAAGGGCAGAACATGATCCCTTAAAGTGAAATTGGATCAAGACATGTGGAAAAATGGCAAGGAGAGAAAATGTTTTATTTTCTTCCACATTAAATGGTTATACTCACCATTTCTGTGCAGTAACTTGCTACACTCAGTAAAGCAGAGGACTGGAAGGGGAGATTACACGGTTTTGTCTCTGGATTGCCTGGAGGTGTCCAAGGGACGAGTCCATTTGATGAACAGCCTGGATGTCATTCCTAGGAAATCTGCCATTCCTCTGTGTGGGCTTGGCAATCAGGGGAGGCAATGAACAAGACAGAAGGTGATGTTTTTTGTCCCCACAGCCAGAAAAGTGGGAGAACTTGCTGGGAGAATAAGGGGAAATTATCTACCTAGACAGGGGGCAGATAAGAACTGCTTTTTAAAATAAAGGGAAACAAAGTGAAAATTGAAGCAGAAAATAGAGAGTTCTGTCACAGATTTCACTTACAATTCTGTCACATGGCAAGACTTGGGGGAAAAAAAAAATCTAGGAGCAATTAAAGAGTGTGAAATGAACAAAAATGCAGGGATTGGTGGTGTAGGGGGCTGCCCAGACTGCAGAGCGCTGGTGTCTGTCTGGGGGCAGTGCAGGCTTCACCTTCATCCGCAGGTGACATCTGCAGGATGGCAGAAATGCAAGATGTGTCACTGCTCACAGGAAGCTGGAGCTGCTCCATGTCCCTCATCCTCAGCCTTCCACGTCGTTTGGTCTGGCTTCAGCATACCAGGAGGCCTTTTCTGTCACAAAATGAGATGGACCAGCTCTACCGTGAAGAAAAACTGAGGGAATTGGTGGTGTTCAGTCTGGAGAAGAGAAACTTTGGGGTTACAGATGACTCCAGACAGTTTCCAGCAGCAGTGTTTCAACTGTTACATGTCTTAAAATTGTTCTGGTGGCTTCAGGAAAGTTTCCTAACATGGATTTAATTAGATCCAGAACTTTAAAAATGCCTCAGTGCCTTTTGCAAGAATGAAATTGTAAAGTTTTGCAGCCTTTTAAAGCTGAAAAGCAGCTTCAAAACAAATGCAGCTCTCGAGAGGGAAACCTTTGTACAAGTAGAGTTGTCAATTGCATAATGTACTACTCAGTTTAACATTACAACACATCATAAGTCACCTTTTCATTCTTAGTTCTTCCATGTCATATTTTATGTAGCCCCAAAGCATTTTTAACCCTCTTGATCTTTAAATAGCCCTAATTTTCTGTAATTAGTAGGGTTTAATATAACAGATAAGCAACTTATGACTCATGCCCTCTTGACTGTTTCATGCTAAAAATCCAGAGCCCGATGATTCAGCTTGTTAATAAAGATGCAAAGCACAGCAAGATCTGCATCAAGGCCCAGAAAATGGTGATCTGTACATTATACAGAGAACAAGAAAGGCCTTAAAGAGAGTAAACAAGATTTCACATGAAGAAATAAAAAAATAATCCCTTCCTTTGTGCCAGTAAAATGCGAGGTGAACATAAAATGCAAAACCATGACATTTGTATGTATTTGAGGGTTTGTACACTCGTCACGCAATGCAAAATATATTATGCAGAAAAAAAATTGTAGGAAATTCAGAGAATTTTCACTTTTGTGGATGCGTGGTAGCTACTTATTAGAATCATGCTTAAATGCATTTTTCAGATACCCAAAGGCAACTGCAGATAAATTATGGTCTTTTTTTGTGCAACCTAAGAGGCTTTTAATTTAGAGTACACGTAGTTTGGATACATTAAAGACCAAGGTTTTTGTGATCTGGTAATTTGTATGAGAAATCTGTGTGAAAACAAAAGGATATAAGGAAAAATAAATTCTACATATGTGAAATGTGAAGCTAATTGTTAAATTTGAAGTGAAATATTACAAAACTGCTATTCTATAATTCTTTGTAAAAGTTACATGGTTGAAATGCCAATTAAAACCCACTTATGTGACAAAATGAAGAGTTAAATTAAAAAGAGTTTTATGAAACTTCCAAGAAAAGCAGAGAAGCAGTGGCAAAGACACTATTCGATGAATAGTGTCGATGAGATTTGATTGATTTGATGAAACCATGTATATGGTTTCTTGAACTCTGGGTGTGCTATCTGATAACAGATAGAAATATTACATTTGATTTCATTAATCTTTTTGTTTATCATTTCCTGTCAGAAGCAATTTTATTAATTTAACAACAAAAAAAAAAAAGACCATATATTCACCCCACCAGGATATGAAATATTGGCTTGGATGGTCAGTTTCAGTTTTATAAGTAATTATTCTTTTCTGTAATACACCTAAATAAAAATGTGCTGATTAAAGGACCTAATTCATCACTGACAGAGATTGACTGATGCATGTGATGCTACAATAATATATCATTTATAAATCTTCATAAACCATAGACTTTTTCGTATTTCTTGTGTCTTTAATATGTCAATAGTTTTTCAGTTTCTGCTATTGGAAGGTAATATTTTCAGGAAGTATATTTAAAGTGAGTTCATTTTACTGGAACTAAACCATCAAGAAATCATATTGGCTTTCTCATGTACTTTGTTAGATGGTGATAAATTTTCTTATCTTTAAGGTTTTTTCAGTTGCTGGGTTTTCCATCATACATGATGACTAACTTTATATTAAAATTTAAATTGTTTTCCATTTGTTTTCTTCTTTGCATGGCAGCAACAGACTTGTTTGTCTTGCAGTGTCTAAACATAGACCAGAACAAATGTTCCGCAGCTATGACTTGTTTAGGACAAATATTCCTGAATTTGCAAGTTTGTAGAATCATAGAATCCCAGGTGGGAAGGGACCTCAAGGATCAGCTGGGTCAAAATTTCTTGGCAAAATCATGATCCAGGCAAGACGGGCCAGAGCCCTGTTCAGATGAATCTTAAAAATGTCCAGTGTTGGAGAATCCACCATTGCCCTGGGCAGATTATTCCGGTGGGTGATTGTTATGGTGAACATTTTTCCTCTTGTGTCCAATCAGAGCCTCCCCGGCAGTCCCTGGGACCCCTGACCCCTTGTCTTTTCCATGTGGATCCATGTGCAAAGGGAGTCTCCAGCTCCTCTGAGGCCACCCTTCAAACAGTGGAACACGTGGTGAGGGCTCCCCTCAGCCTTCTCTCTCCTCAAGGCTGAATAAACCCGGGTCTCTGAGCCTCTCCTCACTTGTGAGACTTCCCAGTCCTTGGATCCTCATTGTGGCCCTTCTCTGCACCCTCTCCAGCCCGTCCACCTCTGTTTGGCACCACAGGGACCAAACCTGGACACAGTGCTCCGGGTGTGACCCAACAAACGCTGAACAAAGTGGGGTAATGAATTTACCTCTGTTGGACATGGCCTTGTTGATGCCACCCAGCATCACATTGGCTTTCCCTGCTGCAGCTGAACCCTGGTCACTCATTCGAGCTGAGTTCTCCCCAGGACTCCCAGGCCCCTTTCCACAGAGGTCCCTTTTCACAGAGCTGCTCCACAGCTGGGTGGATCCCGGCCTGTGCTTCACAGGTTTTCCCAAATGCAGGGCCTTACACTTGTCCTTATGGAACTTCATAGTGTTTTTTTTCTCCTCTCTTCCAGCCTGCCCGGCTCTTCCTGAAGGGTGGGCTCTTCCTTCCAGAGTGTCTGCTTCCCCACAGAGTTTGGTATCATCAGCAAAATTAGTCAGGGTATGTTTTATCTCATCATCCAGATCACTGAAGATAATAAACAATATTGGGTCCAATATTGATGCTTGAGGGACCCCATTTGAGACAGTCTGCCTGTTTGGAAAGGATCTATTTATCATGAGCCCCCCATGTGTCACCTGTCAGCCGGTCCCCCACCCACCCCACAGACCCCTTGCCTAGAAAATATTGAAGAAGTTTTTTTAGCAGAAGGCTGTAAAAAACTGTATTGAAAACCTTGGGGAAATCCAGTTACACTGTTGCCTGGTAAATAGAACAGATCTTCCCAACAACATCAGAGTGAATATAAAAGCAAACTTTTACTTCAAAGCTTTCAGATGCACAATATGGCAAAAATTGCATATGGTGCAGTAATTCTACGATTTTTATAAGGTTAGTCAAGTAGTATATCTATCATCTATTGTCCAGTTAAAAGGTTGGTGCATTGGGTAATAATTCTTGGGGTCCTGCCACACTGGAAGCAGTCCAGAGGTTTCATTTGCCCCACTTTTGTTATGTCTGGTCCAGATTCTGGTTGGAAAACACAACGTCCATGTGGTTGGTTTTCTTCTAGGAATAAGACTAAACAATATTTTTGGAAGGTGTTTATAAGGTCAGCTTTGTACTCCTAAATGTAGGGAAGAAAGGAAAAGTACTAGAAGCTACAGCCATGCATTAGCAATCTACAAGCATATGAAAAATATGAAAAGCTAAAAATCTTAGGCTTCAAGACAAAGGTTCACTCCACATCAACCAAGCAGGGGACTTTGCCACAGAGGGTGGTCAGTTTTTTCAAGTACAAATTGTTCTTGGTGGATCCGTGCTGGCTTTTCCCAGTGCTTCCTCTGACTTGGGATAGCCCCGAGGAGGATTTATTCCAGAACTTTCCCAGGGACTGAAGAAAGACTGATGGGCTTAAAACTGACTGGATCCTTCTTTGAGACTTTGTAGTCTGGTATTTCATTAATCTTCTTCCAGTCTTCTGGGAAGTCCCCCAACTTCCACGGCTCCACACAGAAGCAAAGTGAGAGGATCTTCTCAGTCAGTCAGCCAGCATTCTTAACACCATTGGTGCATGACCACACAGTCAGAGAATGGTTTGGGTTGGAAGGGACCTTAAAGATCACCTTTTTTCACCCCCTGTCCTGGACACCTTCCACAAGAGCAAGTTTCTCCAAGCTCCATCCAACCTGGCCTTGAACACCTCCAGGGCTGGGGCATCAGGGCCCATCAATTTTCAGGCGTCAAGCTTCAATTGACCTCTGTGGCTCTTCAACAGTGGCGATATTTTTTTCCCTTTCTCCTTTAAAAATCCAGGTCAGCAGAGTCTGGAGGGTTTTCCATTGGCTAAAAGAGTTGAAATTAGAACATTCATCTCATACGGAGAAGTAATTGGACTTCGTCAGTGTGATCTGTTTCAAGAGAAAAACAAACACCATCAAACAGAAACAGAAAAAAAATAGAGTTCAAAGAGAGAGAGTTTGAATGATGAAAACTGATAAAGCAGGAGCAAATTTATCAACTCAGTAAAATAAATGCTGGAAAAAGGTGTTTCGACACAGAATATTTGAGATCTCAATGTGCAGGAAAAGGATGTGTATTTTCAGAAAAGATGCAACTACACTTTGGGAAAGAAAATGAGTGATGAGTTCAGTGATGATTTTCAATGAAAAAATTTGGTTTGAAATGCATTTGAAATCCTTACATTAATCCCTTTGCTGCTCGTACATTTGCATAAACATGATTACAAGAAATTAGAACTCTGTTGGGTGTAAATTAGACATATTGGAATTATGTTGATTTTCAGATATACCCCATCACCCAGAAAAATTATAATGAGTGTTTGTGATTAAAGGAAATGTGAAGAGCTCTTGCTCATTTAGAATATTAGGATGGGCTAGGGGTGCTAATGAAGTGCAAAATGAAATTCTAGCAATTATGTAAATACAGGCACAAATAAAACTAAAAATATTGTTGGACTTCCAGGGAAAAGATGAACTATTTTGAAACTACCAAAAGATAGTAACGTGAAATAATTTTTTAGGTTTGTATTGTGCTGAGGGTGTGTCTTGGCTGGATGTGGTTTCAAGAAATCACTCAAAAAACCCCAAACAACTTACTGAGCTTACCGTACAGGATAACCTCACAGACAAGGGAGCTTATGAATGTGGCAGGAATTTGGTGGACCACTAATATAGTCTGACATCTTCATCCTCAAAGGTAGGAAAAATTATCATTTGATGATGAGTAGTTAGAAATTTATCCTAAATGAGAGAGAATTGATGATTTTAGTAAGACAGAGTCAGTATATTTTGCTCCAGTAATCACAATGAAGAACGACCAACTTTTCTTGACAATACATGACATTTTGCACAAAACAAGAAATATTTACTGTTTCTTCTTTTCCTGAAACGAGCAGAGATGCACTTCCAGACGTACAAAATCTTAAAAAGCCAGCTTAAAATATGTACATATTTTTGGTAATATTGTTTGCATGACACTTTAATGTTTATCTCCATTTGCATTTCAATAGGTTGCACACACTTTTAACAAAGGGAAAGATTTTAAGGGGCTAGAGAAAATGGGTTATACTTTAGATATATACAGCTTAAACTGTGCCAGGCAGTGATGCTAGATTGAAAAAACGCTCCTGAGGGAAACTACAGGGTTATCTTAAAACCACCAAAGCAAGGAATTTTAAAATTAATAGATAGGATTGATTTCTTTTGTTACTTTAAATCCACAATGCCATTTTTTTATTGCTTTCATAGTTAGGTTTTATACTAACAAAGTGAAAAGAATAGAAGTATTCACTTCAGCTAAATATGTTTCGTTTTACTGCAATTTTTTAGAGGGAGAGAACAATCAAATAAAATCTTGGCACTCTTTATTCAAGGAGTCCCTTATGTTTTTTGTTATTCATTGAACTGTAGTAGTAATAGAACAGCTAAATAATTTCAGCCAGTTGTTCCAAACCCCTAAATTTTCAGGTGTGAGTCTCACTGGCATGTTCAAACCTCAGATTTGGCCATTCAAGTCACAAGAAATACTACGGGAATACATATTTTTGTGTTGATAGCATTAAAAAAAAGAATTTTCATATTAGTTTTGGAGCCCTCTCTACGAGTTGCATGTTGCCTCTTTCTTGCCTTTGTATTGCTCGTTTCTTTGTTTTGCTTTAAATACTAATAGAGATGGATTAAATGACTTTAATTATTTAAAAGATCCTCTTGTGAAATCTAAATCTCTTGCAAAATCTCTGCTGCCGCCCTCTCTTACTGCTTTTACAAACTCTTCATTAACCCTCTTAACATTGTAGTTGCACACAAATATTTGAGTTATCCCTGCAAAGAGCTTTAGAAATGTGACTGAACTTAGTTTTACTCTAAAAACTTCTGATATCTCCACATCTTTGGTAATTTCATCAGTAATCATGGCTCCTTACCTCTTCATGTGTGCACTGGTTTAATTGTAAACAGACCTTGATGCCCAGTTGCAGGTATTCTGTGTGTTTGCTGATTCATCTCAATATTTACCTTGTATTTCCCTGAACTTCCTAATTTTGGGGGTTTTTTTCATAACCACTCCTGCTCCTAGTGATGGTGCAAACATTCTGGGCTACTGCAGTAGCGATAAATGGTGTTGATGCCTTAGGGTGATACCTAAGTAAATTAGCTGGTAAAGCTAAACTGTTCAGTTTCAATTTTTGATGCTGTTTTGCAGCACTGGTTTTTCATTCACCACCGAGCTGGGTTCGCTTGCTTTGTGATTTAATTACACTTCACAGGGCAATGAAAATTTAGAAATGTATAAGGAAGACAAATGTGGTTTTGCAACTGAATCTACACAAGAACACAATGGCTAGAGAATAATACAGGGATTTCTGAACTGCAGAAAGCACTTTAAAAGCTTTTAGAGTGTGCACTACACAGAAACAACTTTTTGCCTGGAGGATTCAAGTACTTCTATATTTTAAGATGCGGAGCTCTTTAAGCTGTAAAATCCTTCTTATCCCGTCCCATCTGTTTAGAAGGGTCAATATCAGATATCCAGGGGAGACCAGAAGAAGAAATTATTTTTACCAAATAGAGAACTGCTGGAACAGAAGATCTGGTTTCATATTAACAGGATTTCCCACACCTTTCCCTGGGATTTTTTTTTTAATCCATGGCTTCCAAGTCTACAGGAACACAACTCTTTCTGGAGTTAAGGCCAGCACAAATTTGTGCATATTTACTCTCTCACAGACAGGGAGGGAAAAAAAAGTCACAACTAGTGTGGTTCTAAACTTGTTTATCTGTTTATTCCCCCACATAAGTTTTAAAGATGAATTTATGACTATGCTAGCAGCTTGTGCTTGCTTGATTTCAAGGCAGAATGCAGAAGGACCTTCCAAAGATGAACAAAAATTAATTATTTTTTTTACCTGCATGCTATGCCACATGGATGCAAAATGTTCAGTCACTGACTTTCCGCCTTTTATGGCTGAATTGGTTCATTCATTTGTAGCTACTCCGTGTGTCGGAGGCAACCTTTCATTTCCAACCCACCAATGATCACTCTTTCCTCAATCCTCCCAAACCGCCTACTCTCTTGCAATAAAAAAAATATGTATTTTACTCTTTAGTTATTTGTCCTTACCCTTTAGTTATATGCCCGGGAAATACATAGAGCTCCATCATTCACAGGCATAATCTCATGCCTGACACTGTTGACATAATAAATACTGAAATAAATCTTTAGAAATAAAACAGATTAGAAATGTTCACATTCCAGTTTAATTTCATGTATTAACTTCTTCCTATGTGGTTTATTTTTTTAAATGGTCAGCTGTTTGATTTCTGCTTTTGAAGTTTTAGACTCTGTAAAATATATTTGGATAGATTCAGGCAGCAAATAAGAATGCAATTTAAGTCCCTTTGCCCTGAAAGATATGGATTTCTTTTTATTTAAATGCCTTGGAGAAAAATTCTTAGCTAAGATATTTTTTAAACATCCAATCCCTTTTATCACCAAATTTTACCAAACAAAATTAGAATTTTCCATGGGGAAAGGAAATGCTTTTGTTTGAAAGACTCATGTTCAAGTTGATTGTTTTGTTTTGAAACCACTGTTTAAATTGAGGTAATTAAATGCTTCAATTTCATAGTTTCAGGGGCTTTTTATTCTTAATTGTTCATTGTCAAGTAATATTTACCATAAATCAGGATTATATAACAATAAAAATACTGGCTTTTTACTGGAGAGAAAATCAATCTTTTAGTCAACAATATTTGTCCCTTTATTAAAACAAATCTCATCCCTTGTGGGAAATCTATATTTCAGGTAAGTAGGGCAGAAAAAAGTCTTTGACTGACAAAAAAGAACACCACTGAGAAGGAAAACACTGCTAATTACAGGTGCAGGTTAAATAAATCCACCATTATTTTTCTATCAAATAACAATTACAGCATTATGAATGATTCACAGATCATTAGCCAACAGCTGCTTTACTCAAGTGACTCTGGCCTCAGAAGTATCTTGTGTTTAATTGTCTTAGAACCCTCAGACAGCAGCCAAGCCCTGTGAGCAGACAGTTGTGGATATGCTTTTCCAGGAAATATTTCAGAAAGTCTTTTTTTCTTCTTTTTCTGTTATTGACTCCCTCCGGTTGCATAAATATTTGAACAGAAAAAAAACCCCAACCTAACAACAACAACAAAAACCAAACCAGACCAAACCAACCAAACAAAAAAACTCAAACAAACAAACAAAAAACCAACTTGAAATATCAGTGAACCTGTTTGTACATTTATGAATTAAATGTACCTTGTACAGTAGGCATAAAAATAAAGAAAATTTCACTATGGGCTATCCTGAATGAGAAGAAATGTATGAGTGGTATAAGTGTAAAGCAGTTAGTGGAAGAGATAATAAGTCTTCTAAAGACTGGCAGTGATAAATTTTTAATCCGTTTTTGCCCATTTTTTATAGTGGTGTTAGGAAAACAAAAGGTGAGATAGCATGAAAATAAGCATATATGTGTGGAATGTAATAATGAGCATGCCAGGCTAACGCATGGAGAGTAAAATGAGCTGTCAAAAGTCTGACCAACAGGGCCAAGAAAGCCAGACACCAATAATTTCTAAAAATGTTTTTCCATTCCACCACCTTGTCAAGGAAAGTTCACCTCTGTTTTGTAGTCCCTCGTTATCACAGAATCACAGAATCCTGGGTTTGGAGGGATCCCAAAGCCCATCCAGCCCCACCCCCTGCCATGGGCAGGGACACCTTCCACTGTCCCAGGCTGCTCCAAGCCCCAGTGTCCAGCCTGGCCTTGGGCACTGCCAGGGATCCAGGGGCAGCCACAGCTGCTCTGGGCACCCTGTGCCAGGGCCTCCCCACCCTCCCAGGGAACAATTCCTTCCCAAGATCCCATCCAGCCCTGCCCTCTGGCACTGGGAAGCCATTCCTCATTGTCTTGTCACTACATATCCTTGTAATTAGTCCCTCCCCATCTTTCTTGTTGGCCCCTTTCAGAACAGAATTATGTGGAGCATCTCCATTACAAGTCTTTAACGCTCAGAGATTCAACACTGTCGGAATTAATAAAGAATGAATACAGCAAAGCACTGCTGGGAATGGTAAAATGATACTGCTCTCTCTAGAGCAAAAATTCTGAGCCCTCCTTCAGGAGTTTGGTTGCTTCACATATTACTCCTACAAGCAGAAGAAGCAGGTACATATCAGAAGTTCCTCTGGATCTGATTGCATTTGACCTTCCTTTTGTCCTGTACGTGAGATTATGAGATCACTTCTTGGAGGCATAAAATAGCATAATTCCAACCTTGCAAAAAGTCAGGAGGCTTCTCAGGACAACAATGTAGGGCATAAACCAGCAAGTAAGAGAGGGATACTGAATGGTTTTTTTCTCAAAAAATCAGGGATGTTATTTCAGCTGTGTTTCTTGCCAGATGTAATTTCCATGTCACAAAATGACCTTCTGCTTAGTTTTGGAAGCTGACAGGTAGAAACAGCAACAACAACCACAAGAGAAATTAAGTTTGCCTAAGAAAATGCTAAAAAATTAAAGATGTCTTTGCTTGAATGTCTTACCTTGATTTTTAAACTTCTTACATAGCTATTTACCATTTTAAAAATAATAGTAGTGAGAAAGACTAAATAGATATTGACAATAATGTAGAGTTAGTTACCTAGTTATATAGTTATTTGGTTAGTATTTCTTTTCTCACAGAAACAATAGTTGTCAATGCTGAGATAGAAATTCTTTTAAAGGTACTGTTTTAGAAAATAACATAATGTATGGTGCATACCTAAAATATCCTACATTTCCTTATAAAAGGATCATATTGAAATGGATGTTATGGTTGAGCCTGTTATTCTCTTTTAAATTATATATTCTCATTATATAATTTGGTATAGCTCAAGTTGATATCAAACTCATTGTATGTTGTTTGTATGGTATTATTTGAGTTGCCTGTGTCTGATCTTTCTCTGTCCTTTAGATTCTGTTAATTCCTCCTACAGACAGATTTCTCAACACCATTTGCAGCTCACTTTTCTGATTTCAATGCCATTACTCTCTACAAAAAAGTATCTGAAGTGTCATTTTCATTTCTGAATCTAGAAGAACTTTTAGGAAAAAATGTCAGTTGTCAAATTAATTTCTCTTATAGGAGGTATAGGAGTCAAGTGTGCGTTTTTATTTCCATTGGAAAAGATCTTGAGGTAGTGGCTTTCCAAATGATTGATCTAAGCCATTACTGAAACTCCAGCTTTTATTAGTTTTTGACCATAATTTTCTTTTATGACGCCATTGACTTCACTAAGAAATTTTACTGGATATTGAAGTCCTTAATAGCAATATCTGAGTAAATCTGTTATTAGGAAATAATGAGTTCAAATGGGTTATAAAAATTTCAGGAAATTTGTGAGATTTTACATTGAAGAGCTCAGAGGCAGCAAAAATGTTACCCAGTAAGAAAAAGTCCAAATTGCAAGCATGGAAGGACAGAGCAGTTGGGATTGAAAGAGACTGGAGATCCTTCAGTTGCACTTTGGCAACGCCTTATCGAAGCAAAACCAGAGATTCTCTGCACAAAACATTCCAAAGCTGACACCCCTCACAAGGAAGGATTTTTTTCCCCAACTGCTTTCAATATTTATTTCTTTACATGTACTGTGATGAAAGAGAATGATCTACAAGATTAAAAATATGTTTGATATGACGCAGAAGTGGTATAGCTATTTTTCTCTTTTTAATTTTTTAGACCACAACACCAAAAGTGATTGAAAAGATGAAACATGGGTTTTACGTGCTGACTAATGAAATTAATTTCCAGAATCAGGAAACCCCAGAGACTTCAGCTTCGGGGAACAAGAATTTTATTTTCGTAATATTGAGGAGCAATTTCATTCAAATGAAGTATATTGTTAAAGCATGTGTCTCACTCTGAGTGATCAAGACAGTGATAGTTTATATCAAGTCTATTGCAATTTTTAGACAAATTTATTTAGATTGTTTTTAAAAAACAGAGAAGAATAACTTTATACAGTATCTAATGTTCAATCCATGCAATATATTATGTGGCCAGAATCTTCTTATTTTTTTATGCACAAATAGAGCTTTTTAGCACTTCAGTTAATCATAAACATCTGTGGTATTAATCAGCAGTGACCATGTATCAATTTAACTTGTACTCTTCTGTGGTTAAGTTAAATAAACTTTTTGGCTTTCATGAAATAGGAGAAAATAATCAAACTTTAAATATTTTTACAACAAATGTACACAGAATCATGATTTAATTATGATCATGTCACCACGGTTGCTGTAGCAGGGAAAAATTCTGATTTTTAGTCAACACCTTTCACATTAATAGACATTAAAATATTCAGTAGTCCTTTTCCCTGACTTTAATACTGGAAATTGTGCTTTTCAATATTAGCACAACGAGGAGGGTCAGAAAACAATCAACAAATTTTGTCTAATAAGTCTATGAAAACCACAGAAAGGAATGGTTATTTATATATTCCTTATGTATTAAATACAACATCCAATGAAAGAACCACTTCCTTTTTTCTGTGCAAATACCAAGTCTTGTGCAAATACCAGTTTGCTTGGTCTCCTTTGGCTTTCTTTGCTGGTTAATGATGTTGATTACTTATGAAAGGTGTATTGTCAATATCAGGCATCCGGAATTTTCTTCAGGAAAGTGGACTTGTTCCTATATAAATATTTTAGAAATAAACCAATATAAAGGAGCCAACATAAAAGTTTCTTTGGATTTTCTAACTCAAAACATAAAAACCATTAAAATTTAATTTTTTATTTTTTTATTTTTTTTAAACTGTAAAACTATTTAGCAGAAACGAAGTATTTTAGAATGAACTAATTACTTGAAGCTCAGTTATGAAACTCCTCCACGGTTTGTGAAGGAAATGCCTCTGTTCTTCATCTCACTTTGTCCCTTCTGGTTTTGGCACATGGTCCCTGATGGGGTCGATTCCTTCTCTTCCAGTATCAGGCTGTAAAAGCCCCGGAGCTGCACGGACAGAGAACGATTGTATGCTAAGTGAAACCCTTTATTTTTTGCTGCGGGCCGGGCCGTAGTTACTAAACCAGGACTTCATTCCCTGAGCGAACAAACTCTCCCTCGGGGCATTTGTTTTGCTGGGTGATGTTTCGTGATTCAGCAGGAAAGGTGAGAGACAATTTGGAGCATTCACAAGTGTTACAACCTTGCTCTAAAATCAGCCAGGGACAGACTGAGAAGCCACGTGAGAAAGGTTTGAGGTTTTTAAGTGGAAAGTTGCATACAGAAAATAAAATAAGCAGCATTCCTGTCACTACACTGGAAAACTTTAGGAGGGCAGTGAAAGAATTGACCCTATTTTTTCAGAGAAGGGCTTTCTTTAAAGTCGTGGTTTTGATGCTACCCCAAAAACTTCATTTTTGTGTTCAAGTTCTATGGATGTAATAAAAGGGAACTCATAAAAGGAAAAGATTTAGTTTAAGGGGTTTCTCAAAAAATATAACAGATGAAATATCCTAATTCCAACATGTACCTCTCATATGGTTTCAGAAATACAGGTTACATTTTACCTTAAATCGTTGAATATATATTTTCTTAAAAATTTTACTTTCAGTTTTATTGCAGTCTGATTTCACTCTGCTTTATTTTTTCTCATTGCAGAGCAAGAATTAGACCCACTTAAAAACACTAAGATAGAGACAAACATATAAACATCAAAACTTATATCTAGAAATGCATTGCACACCTGTTTTTCTCTCCCATCTTGACACTTTGAGATTCTTGATACAGAAAAGAGGCTTTGCTCTGCTCAAAATGAAGATTAATTGGTTCTTTTATTGGCTGATTTATATATTTTGCTCACAGAGAAGAGGCTATGCTTTTGGACAAGGATTGTTATTAATTTAGTCATATGAAAATTAGAGCTTGTCATAAAAAAAATAATATCCTTTCTTCTTCAACAAATTTGTGTACAAGCAGGATTTCCTTCTTTAGTCTTCCTTTTTTTTTTTTTCCCCCATTCTCCCAACTTTCTCCTGACTACCATTTACTCTGTCTCATGTGTTTTATATACCACATATTTTCACTAAACATTACTTCAGTCTGGAGGGGTGTCGCAATGAGTTTTGTCTGCATAATTCAGCCTTCAAAAATGTCTTTCCGTGTCCTACCTGTCCCCTTTATCCAGCATCCTCATCTTCAGCTGAGGCTGATAAAGAATCCAATTGACACAGCTGAGCTTTACTGGGTTCTGATTGACTTTAATTTCTCGTGGCTCATTTAATATGAAGCCTTCCATAACTTCAGCATATTAAGAACACAGAACAACAGTTTTTTCTCTTTTTGATGTACATAAAGCTAAATTGCTCTAAAACCTCACAAGCCTGCATAGTTACAAAGAGATTATATTTTTCTTAGATTATCTTAATTCTTTAATTGGGAAGTGAGGCACTCTGTGCATACATTCATAATTCTATAGCATTACTGTGGAATGATACATTGGCTAAAAATCTTTTGGGCTATTCACATGGAAATTATACTCTACATAATGTGTCTGTCAAAATTTGTAAGTTTATCTTGTAGGAAATGAGAGAGATGTGTTCCATGTATTGACTTTGATTTCACTTCATATTTATAGAAAAAAACCCCATATTTTCTGTAATTCTTACCACCAATATTGTCACTCCCATATTTTCCTTTTTAGACTTCTGTTTCCCTGAGCACTGATTTCAGTGCAGCAGAAAGTTTCCTGCCAAACCTCTTATTGTGGTTGTGGGTAAAATGATGAGATGTTGTTTTCTTCCACAGCTTAATAATACCACATGAAACCTTTGATGTGGGTGAAACCTCCATTTCAAGTAAATAATTAGTAACCCAAAAAAAAAAAAAAAAAAAGGGAAAGGTTATGAAAAGGTTGGTTTACATTTTTCATTTGTTCCATTTTCAGAATAACCTTTTGAGGATCTCACGCTATTTCAGTCAAAGGATTCTGGGCAAAATTCAAAATACTTTGTGGCTGTTAAGAAACCGGTTACACTTTAAATGGTCTTTCTAGTCGTGCTGTATGAATCTTTATTCAGACTTTTCCATTTGCTTTATGTAGTTTGGGAGTAGATGATATTTGGCAAAAAGCACTTGATGCTTCCCAGGTTAAAGTGGATGTGATCCTGGTATTTCATTGTGGCTGGAAATGAACTGGAAATAAACATTGAACAACTCCAAGCCATCAGGTTCCACTGCTCTGAGCTGCTGGTGAAGGACCATTACAGGCTATAAATATACATTCAGCACCTTCAGCAAACACAGACTGTGAAGGAAATGCTCTTTGGCTTCAGTTTTAGCATCCAGAAAAGGGTGAAGCTGTTCTCACAAAATTTCCTCGTGTGAATTGGATGCTGGGGTTTGGGTTATGGGAAAACATTCTTTAGTTTCTCCTCTTTCAGCAAGTCAGCAAATAGTGTGGCTTTCCAGCTCGTGGCTTTAAAAGGCACAAGTTAATGTTCCAGCAACCATCCCTGCGAGGCTGATGCAGTCCATTAAAATTGGGGGCACTTGGTCACTTTGTAGAATTACTTCAGAAATAAGCTGTAATTTCTGAGAAGCCTCTCTGAGGAATTAAATTTGAAGTGTAAGTCTTTAAATGCTCTCAGGTAGAGAGTGTGAGTGTGTGTGTGTGTGTGTGTGTGAGGGGCAGGGAATGACATCTTTCCATTTGTTTTATTTTCACCCAAAGGATGCCAGGAACATTATTATATTTCTTAGAGTTTCGGGTGATGAGTTCGATGTTTGTTGTGTTTGAAATGTGTTTTCTGAATAAAAGAGGTTATCTTCCCTTTTCTTTGTGATTCTGTGCTTGTGAATCTTTGCTTTTTCTTAACAGAGCAAGCTGCAGTGGTACGACCTGACACAGATGCTGATTTATTTCAAAGGCTCTAGCTCTTTCAATAGGAGCAAAAAAGAAATAATGAAAAAAGATATCTCTAACCTCTTATATTAGAATTTCAGGTCTTATTTTAATTTCATGCACTTACTTTACATAATTTGAAGTAAAAACAATTGAAATTATTCACATTGTCTCCCTATGGCCAGTAGCCAGCTTTATTGCTTTGAAGAAGATGGTGACCTGGTCTTCAGTATGCCACAATATCTCTAATAAAATATATGTAATTAACTAAAATTTCCTGTATTGTTTATGTAGGGGTTTACTGTGATTTTCTTTTTCTTCATTGAGGAAATTCTGAAGTATATCCATTTGTCATAATATGGTAGAAATTATTGGGCTGTTGGACAAAAGTGTAAAACAGATGAAAACCGTGAGGGAACCTGAAAATAATGGCATAATCAAAAAAAAAAAAAAAAGCCTGAGATTAAAGAGCAAAAAAAGGCACAGTATATATATATGTGTAACACATGGCTCATAATAAATACCATTCAGCACACCAAACCATTTTTGTACTTGTATTTTTTTCCTGCAGTTAATTGTTTAAACATATGTATATATATATTTTTACCTCAGATATGAAGATAAATAACTTCAAAGTGCCAGAACAATGGCAGTAGATTAGAAAATCCTGTGTTATTCAGCATGACCAGCACGTCAGGACTGAAGTCTTCATCCAGCTTCCTAATTTCTTGCCACAGCTGGGCTTCAAGCTTTATTTTTCCAATGTTGACATTCATCCAGTGGGAATATTCAAAAGTCAAATACTCAAATTAAACTTACAATTGCTTCAAACTACTGGAAATGAATTGTTGAAGATTATATTAAAAAAAGATTGACAATTATGGTTTTTTCAACCCTCAGATACTAAAAAAATGCCCATGGTCCCTCAGAAACTTGTTTGCCTCTCGAGTTGAGACAAAACTTTACCTTTGGTGAGCCTTCTCAGATAATTTGTGTGCTCCTCAGACTGGTGGCAGTGGTAAATTCATTCCTGTGTCTGTTACTAGATTCAGCTGAACCAACAAAATCTCGTTGCCTGAGAGAGTGTAGTAGTCAAACAGAGCCCCTGAGCAGATGCTGAGCTCTATTTAACATATTCACGAGTTTATTACATTGCTTCAAACTTCATGGCTTCATTCCGTGCAGAACGGGCAGCTGGATTTGCCTTTGGAAAAAAAAATAAAAAGAATATGTCCCTCTGGAATAACGCAGAGTATTTGGCAAACAGACAAACATCAGGGTATTCCCTATTCTCAAAAAAGCAACCTTTGAAATTTTATGTGACAGTCTGTGTGTTCCTGTAAATGCTAATATTTGTGTGTTTATAACGTGCAAGGTAAGAAAGCTGATAATGAAATTTTCTGAATGTCATTTCTTTCCAAAGGAGTTCAGCAAAGAGTTTGGAATGTCTTTCTGGGACGTGTGAGGTCAGGTAAATACCTGAAGTTTCTGGCCAGGGAAATTGAGGTGGAAACTGAGAGGATGGTTACTGAGGTCACAGTGTTGGTGACATTTGGATAAAGCAGCATTTTCTGATAGTCACGAGCCTTTGCAGCACTTGTTTTTAACAAGACAGAAGTTCATGGCCTTTAGGGTGAAGCAGGGGCTACTCACCTCATCTGAGTGCTAGCCACATGCTACCTCGTTTTCTGCCTTCAGTGACAATTTGCAATGTTTCTCACAGAATTTATATCTTCATAAATACATTAAATTAAGAAAAAATTATTATTATTATTATTATGACTAAATAATATGAAAATTGTTCAGGTGCATGGAAACTCTACCAACTGCCTGTGCTTCAGTAGATGTAAGCCATGCCTGCAATGTCCAGATTTGAGTTATATTAAATTGGAATGTGACTTGTTCTATGAGATTTTTTTTTGTGATCTCACCATTTCAGCTCACTGAAATGAAGGATCTTCCACTCATAAGTACAATGCAAGTATTTTCCGTGAAAACTCACAAAATAAAAGAGGTGAATCCTTCAGAAAATAATAAGTTTAGACTGCTTTTCAGCATGTTTGCAAACCAAGTGGTACATTTTCAAGAAAAACTCAGGAACAAGTTTTCTACTTCCCACTGGATGACTGGAGAAGAGAATTTTCTTACTGGAATTTTGTATCTTGTATGGAATCATTCGCTCATAATTTCTTTTCCCCAAATACCTGTTGGGTCTGAGATCTAAGTCCTCATGGTTTCCAAAATGCACTCTTAATTAATAAACTGCTCTTCTGCAGCATCCTGGATGAATATATCCAGTCCATCTGGCTGAACATAAGCCAGAATTAATAAAAATAAATTGGGACTGAGCAGTTCCCTTTCCAGCCCCTTTTCTCATCCAACCAGTTTGTGAGTAACAGTGCCAGAGGGAAGAGTTTCAAATCTGACCAAAGCCTAAAAATTTATGATGGTCAACATGTTCTGATGTTTTTTACAAAAGCAACTTTAGGGACACCTGAATTTAAATGTAAGGAAGACCAGCTTTTTTATTGCTTATTAAGACAAGAAGCTTCCACCTGGAAGAATCGGGAGAAAAGCAGAAAATGTTGAACGCAAGTGGCTTGAGTAAACAGAGAGGCATTTGGAAAATGTTCTTTATCCTACTTTAGCTGATAGACTTTGAAATTCCTCTCTGATCACAACATTAAACCAGATGGATGAAGAAGCAGTGGTATAAACAGAGCTCCTTCTGCAGTAATATTTTAAATGTTATTCACTATATATCCATCCTAGAAAGTAACTCCCAATTTATGGGAAGTAAAAACACTTCCTAAGGAATCACAGAGAAGTTGTAAAAGAAATTGCATCCCTGTGACAGGGGGCTGACACATAGTGATAAACACATCAAGACAATTGACAATAAACATGTCAAAACAAAGTTGGGTTTTGAAATTCACTGAAAAAAATTACATATATAGAAGCCATTAGGGTTTTAAAAATTAGGAGGTGTAGAGTAGCTTTCCAAAGCTGAAGTGCTACCTTTAAGTGGCAAAATGCACTTCCAGGTATTTATATGAGGGGTGCTTTATTTCAGGTCACCAGGATAGAAATAGAAACAGAAATAGAAATAGAAAGAATAGAAAGCCCTCAGTTTTAGTTCTAGTTATGGCTTTAACTTCATCCCTTACAGGTTTTGTCACTATTTCCTCAAAGTGGTTCTACCACCCAGAAAATAAGGAAATGGCAGCCAAACTACCTTTTTCCAAAAAAAAAAAAAAAGGGTGTCAAAGAGGTTTAGGATCTAATGAGTTCACTGAAAATCAACAGATTAAAACCCTTAGAGGATAAAGTGAAAAAATTTTGTCCCTTCAGGAATACTGGAATTATTCCTAGGTTTACTCTCCATCTAGTTTCTTTCCTAGGTTTGGAGAAATACTTTTGCTTTCTTTCCTTTTCCTTTTCCTTTCCTTTCCTTTTCCTTTCCTTTCCTTTCCTTTCCCTTTCCCTTTCCCTTTCCCTTTCCCTTTCCCTTTCCCTTTCCCTTTCCCTTTCCCTTT
>VZRV01006448.1:26035-47364 GCA_013398115.1 Falcunculus frontatus | reverse complement strand
TCCTTTCCTTTCCTTTCCTTTCCTTTCCTTTCCTTTCCTTTCCTTTCCTTTCCTTTCCTTTCCTTTCCTTTCCTTTCTCCTTTCCTTTCTCCTTTCCTTTCCGCACCTTTCCTTTCCGCACCTTTCCTTTCCTTTCCGCACCTTTCCGCACCTTTCCTTTTACGTGTTTCGTTTTTTGTTTAATTTTGGTCTTTTATGCATTTCAGCTGACATAAAGCTGCAGGCTAGTTGTTTGTTTAATCCCCTCTCTTTTATTTATTTTTTTTTTCCACGGGGAAAAATGATAAAAACCATAGAAAGCTCCATTGCCGCCTTGCAGTCTTACTGCCGTTAATGGGAGCCTTACACTCAATTACCACCATCTTCACAGAAAGTTTAATTAACCAACATAATGTGGAAAAAAAAAAAAATGTATTTAACAGCTAGATTGAGTGGAATCATAGTATTAAGCACAGTGAGATATCTCTATATTGCCCTAGAATGAACTACATCCCAGATAATGAGAGGGGGGAAAACGATGCTTGAAACAACCTTGTACCAGAAATAAATACTGCATTATTATTCCTGTCATTGGAAATAACTACGATAATGCACTCACTATTGATCCTTCTCAGCAGGACTCCAGCTCTGACTCCTTGCTCATCCTAAATGGCTCAGTGAGCTGCGAGAGCTGTCGGTGCCTGCCCATTTAGTCTTACAGTATTTCGTGTACTCCACCTGCTTCATAGCACTGGCTGCCTGTGGTCTGCCTTTACATGGGCTAGCAGGGAAGTAACCCAAAAAACCAATATTTTGAAGTACACGCCTATAAGCTTTGAATTCCAGGAAAAAAAAAATGGATGAAATTTAAAAAAAAAAAAAAGAAAATTACAAATACACTTCGAAAAAAAATTTTTGAAGTCTAAGCGAAAGCATTAATTGTAATATCTAGGATTCAAAATAAAATTTTTATGATTCTTGAATTATTTTTCATTTGCCTGGTTTAAGTCATGTGACCATGCTGGTCTTCCAGTTTCTTGGTTGTTTATATAGCAGTTTTACTGGAAATGTGATAGAATTTTTTTTTTTTTTGGGGGGGGGGGGAAACGTGTCAAAATTTAGTTTTCACAATATATTGGTCTGATTTTTTTTCTTTTTTGTTCTTTTTTTTTTCATTCATTTCCACAGATAATTCACTGATTCTTTTGCCATTCCTAGCAGACATATCTTTTAGTTTTCATAATTTACAAGTACTATAAATTTGAAAACTGATACATATCTCTAGTAACCATATGCATAATACTTGTAACCACTAGTATGATATAGTAGTAACTGAATATATTAAGAATAAAGAAAATCAGTCTGAATATACACAAAAGAAGTCTTATAACTTATTTTATTTTCAAAATGCATATATAGAATAAAAATATGACCTTGTGGAAACAGCCTTTAAAGATTTTTGGGGTTTTTTATTGTCTTGTAAATTAACAGTGTTTCTGAGTGTATAGAAATTATGTGCTTTCAGAGCTGGAGTGATTGAATGATTGACTAAAATTTTCTGTTAAGAAAATGAGAGTACACCAGAGTGTTCTGCATTCTGTAACTGCTTTAATGGTGTTTGAAAAGAGTGGTGGGAACAGCTCCCATAAGCCCAAATAAACAAAAATCCAAATAGATCCCTGTCACCCTTAGGTCTGGAGGCAGGTGTGGAACTGTGACTGTCATGGGAGCACCAGGGACACTCAGGCAATGGAGACCAGAGTAAAAATCTGACTCCAGATATAAAACCAGAGATAAAATGAGGTTACAGACCAGTGATTTTAGCTACCCAGGTGCTCTAAGTCTCTTTTCACTTAAGTGAGAACGATATTTGACACAGTTTTGAGAGCTGGGCCAGCATCGAAGTCAATGGGATGGTTGGGATGTCCCAGGAATCCCCATCTGGATGCAAGACAGCAGCAGCAGGGGATGTCATAAAAACCCAGAACTGATGTAGACCAGAAAAAACACTGACCAAAAAAAAAAAAAAAAAAGTCTGTTTCAAAAACTCTTTTATATTTGTTCAGTTTAGTACTTAACCTTTTCATGGTTTCTAGGACCTGTGGTACAGCTTCAGGACTCAGAAAGGGCTGGAAAGTAACTCACCAGTAGCAGTAAACAAGGAAAATTTTTAAAAAGAGTGGGAAATAGTACACTTCCGATAAAATATTCTGTAGGAAAAATAACATACCCCTGTTTTGTAAACATTTAGAATTACTTTTTAATTAAAAGACTTCCCAGGCAGTGGAATTAGCTAGGCAATTCATTAATTTCTTCTCTGTATAAGATTCAAGAGCTAATTCTCAAAAAAGTCCCTTTTACATATTGTGTAGCTAAATGCCAGTGTTGCTAAAAATAGGAATGAGATCCAAAAAAACCAGACAAAATCTGGTTAATTATATTAAAAAAACCTGTTAAGAGTTGATAAGTTTCTCTGGATAGGCGATTTGTTCACATCTTTTAAGACTAATTTCAATTTGACACAATAGAAATGTAGACAAGGTAGACTCAGGTAATTTGCATTCTATCTTCTAGCAAAGAAAAGTTAAGTATAAGCCTTAAAGTAGGATCATTTCTCTGTGGAACTGCAGATAAGGCTGAAAAAATGAAGAAAGAGCAGCACAGGTGAAAGCATGCTACACACGGAAATAAATTAACTAACATATCTAATTAATGTAGCGTACTAATTGAAAATTGAACTCCTGATATTGCAAATTTTAATCTGCCTCGTTTCTTAGTACATTATTAATCCAAGATAACATTACATTTCCTCTGTGAAGATTTTTTTATGTAAAGGTAACAAAGTTAAACCAAAAATTCTGCATTGTCTAATGGTAAAATTAAAACTTAGGATGCAATAATAATCTCAGCAAAATTGTGGGTGGTTACATTTCGTGCCTTTAATGTTAAACTCAAATAATCCTACCCACATAATACACCAGCCTTTGACATAACAAAGGAATATGGCATTACTGAATTAATAATCACATTAATTGGTATGTACAGCTGTGGGAGCACTGATATTGAATTAATTTAGCACAGATTAATGTAGACATGGCAATCTGAATATTTACATATCATTAAAGCTTGGTGCCTTAAAGACTCAAGGGCATTTTGTCACCAAGAACTCTTTGGTTTACTGTAGCATGTTTTCAGCAGCGTTTATCATCAAAGTTGGATAAGTGTCGGCACTTCAGTAACAATTTCAGGTGTTCAAATCTCAAGGAAAACAAAAAAAAATTAAGGAATCTTAGAAGAAATCCCAGTAATCTCTGAATCTGAGATTCAATGACACAGCAAATTAAGTCTTTTCCACGTGTACCTTCATGAGGGGTTCTTTAAATGCAGGAATGATACCATTATTTTCATCCTTAAATGATCATTCAAGCTGTATAGACATAAGCATGTGTAACAGAAATTTAATGTAATATCTTTCTGTGTCTTTTACAGGAGAGTGCAATAACAACAATAAACACAATTATTAAAAATCTGTGGTTTTATATAAAGTTTTAATTGTTTTATTACGATGATTAAGGTTTGTTCTGCCTTTTAGAGATTTGTTACTGTAATTTCTTTTATAATTTTTTTTTTTAAAAATCCAAGCATGATCCACTTTAAAAAACCCTCTTGGTAATACAACAAATCTAATCAAAGAACTCTGCAATAAATCACTAAAAACTTTGTCCAATACAATCCACTAATAGATTAACATTCAAAATGCCTTATGCAACAACCCTGACATTACTTAGCTCTCAATTGTAACTCAAATTAGGTATGACATTTGTGTTTAACTGATATCACACTGGTATCACTGATAGCTGTTAAGCTAAAATCTGTTGATTTTGGTAGAACTGCAGCAGATTATACAAGTGATTTATGACTGGGGATAGCGTAACTTCTCTGAGAAATCAACCTTTAATGCTAGACCCATTTATCCACTTCTTTTATTAATTCCTTGCAACAACTCGAATGGGAATAATTTTCTTTTAACCATTTAAATTAAGTCATTTAATCTTACCTGGGCCAGATCTTTCTGTGCCACTAAAGAGCAAAAAGGGCACTGCCAGGGACAATTGAATTCACAGGTGTCAAAAGCTCTACGTAGAGTAATTAACTTGTTTACAAAAGACCTCTTATTTGTAGATAGCTAAAGCTGAGTGGAATTAATCCCTGCCTTTGCCATGTGTTTGACCTAGAAATCACTCACCTGCTTCTGAGAAATTCTGTAAGAGCAGTAAACCACCAGGGATTTCAGAGAATCTCCCTTGAGCATGAGAGTTGGAAACTATTGAATTATTATAGTATTTTCAGCTATTAAATGACAATTTACCCTCTTTCTAAAATAAAGCAGTAAAAACTCTTTTAGATTTCTTCATTCTAAATAAAAAACTTGCCAGGTTTCCTTCAAACTGCCCCAGTTGTTTCTCTTTCAATAAGACTGCCTCCATCTCCTGAGTCATCACCAGGTCAATTCTCTCCAGTTTCAGAGAAAAAAAAACTGTCTTTGTTTCAAAGAAAGTTCATCATATTTGACCATGGGTTTCTACCAAAGCATAAATGGGAACAGAACAGCAAAATGATTTTGAGTGTTAGGAAACTGGAGAATTTCTTTTTTCCCATGTTTTTCAGGTGTTTTGCACAAGCACAGACAGAATGACGCTGGAACCCAATGGAGCACAACCTAGCTGTATTCATGACTGCAAACTCCATCCCAAAAATTCCTGCTTGAATAAAGCTTTTTAAGTTTCTTTTTTTCCAAAGGAAAGAGAAAGATAAAACAAGAATCCATGATTTAATACCAGAAGACCAACAATCTTCCCCCTCCACACAACAGCAGAGAAAATATGTCATGTTGCTACCTGCTGAGGGCTTTCTGGTGTTGGGATCTATGGGCACTAAGATCTGCATGCTTCTTGAGACATATTTAAACTGCATAAAAAATTTAGATTTTGGGAAAAAAAAAAAAAAAAAGGCTGGGAATTTCAAAAGTACGGGCATCTTAAGTGAAAACCTGTGTCTGATCCGGTTAAATATTGGAGATTTTCTGTGCTTCTCTGGATTACTCAGAACTTGTCATTCTTGACCTCCTGATCTTTTCCTCCCATGCAGCAGCCAACGTCCCCTTCCCACATTCTGTCACCAGTCCTTTCCTCCTACACAGATCTATTTAATGTAATGGGTCAAAATTCTTTTAATGAGGCTCTTATCAGACTTTTCACTTCTTTCTGTGGGCTCAGAACCTCCAACAAAGTACATTCCTCTTATCTTTTTTTTTCTTTCCATCTAAGGATTCAGTTAATGTCTTATTATACTTCTGGGCATCATTTGGCTCTATCTAATCTGTATCAGCAGCACTGAAGATAGCTTGAGGCTAAATTCATTGCCTAGCCATATTTCTGATTTGCAGGTACATAAATGGCCTGAACACCGGATAATATCACTCTGAGAAAAAAAAAAATCCACTTTTTTTTGGTACAGTGTGGGACACTGAGGCAGTTACATTCAATATGAATGTGCCTCCATGGTCTTTTTTTCACCAGTTTGGGTTTATTTTTCACCATTTTGTGTTCCTGCCCAGTGCCATCTGCACCAGGAATATACATTTTGCATGTCTTTCTATGCCATACCAAATACCTGGGAAAATACTTACAGGGTGACCAGTTGTAAAAGAAAAGGAGCTTGGCTTGCTTTATAAGGAAGGCACTGAAGGTTCCTTCATGCAGAATTTTATGCATAAATGTTAATGGTTTTTTCAGATTTAAATACTAAGCGTGCTGTTATTCTACCAAAATATGCAATGATGCTAAAAAAGAAATGTATGCTGAAAAAGACTGCCAGGAAAATCACTGAAAGAAATGGACTCAGTCTGAAGTCATGGTTTGGTCCAGGAGCATTTTGTGCTACATAAGCACAATGTGACCTGAGCAGACTTTTCCTTGAGATAATAGAAAATAAGGGGAAAACAATATCTGAAAAAGTATGATGATAAAATATGGGGTTTTTTTTCAAGGACAGGATATTCCAGTTTTATCCTTGATAACACCTTAGCACTTCTCAAAACTCCTTCGCTGCCCTCACAAGGACAAACCAGAAGAAAGCACAACTTTTTGCTTAAGCACATAAATTTAAAAATCCACACGTAAAGAATCCGTGCCCATGTCGCTTCTCAAGTTCGATTTAAGCAACTGGTTTGCTACACCTTGCAGTTTTCCTTTACTCATTAAATTAGAAGCTGTTGGCACACGGACTATTTTACACAAAAAGTAGATTTGTCAAGCTATGATAAAGGATGAAAACATGAAAAATCATGTGGATAAGGTTATTATTGATGACAGCAATTCTGCACTTGGGTATAGAAGGTGTAAGCAAAACAGGTGATTGTTATTGGTAATAGATATCAGAATGAAGTTTTTCACAGTGAAAGTGCCCAGAGAAGCTGTGGCTGCCCCTGGATCCCGGGAATTGTCCAAGGCCAGGTTGGATGGGGCTTGGAGCAACATGGGACAGTGGAAGGTTTCAGGAAGGTTGGACTAGATGACTTTTAAAATTTAAATTGTTCTATGATTCTATGATGTTTATCTGAATTGTGATTATATATTCCACATAAATATCCATTTAGTGAGACCTCCAAATAAGCAGAAGACCCAAAACCTGTTCAAAATGAGGCAGGAAAGGCTTTATCCCTTGAGATTTAATTTTTCCATTGGGGAGAAAAAAAACCTATTGAAGACAAATTTTATCTGTTTGCCTTTCTATCCTCTTTAAAATTCCTTTTAAGCATTTTGGATCTTGTCCTAGTATTTATTGTTTCACAGAGAAATTGATTCTCAGCCACCAAGCTGAGCAAGGTACATAAAAAATGTAATTTCTCTTGCATAAGCTATGGATTACTCTTCCCAATTTAGCACTCTAAAAGCTAATAAAATAATAAATTACAGTCCCTCATATCACCTCGCAGTTGGCAGAGTGACAACCATCTAAGGAAGGCTGTCTGTGCAAATGTTCCCATGCAAAAAAACTTTATCTGTGCTACTCTGCCTTATTTCTTTTCATTTAGTTCTGTGTGGGATCTATGGTTATTACCATGATGCATTTTTATTGATCTGCTGAAGTTTCTGTCCCAGTCATTTACGAGACATTGACTTTTTGACTTCCACTTTTATTTTTTTTTTCCCCCCCAAATGGAATTAAGGGAATGTAAGTCCTGGATCACTGCAGCTCTTTTCGGTTTGTTTGTATCCTCATGGCTCTTCAGCTCAGCCCAGCTGCTTTCATGCAGAATATGGTATTTCAGTTCACAATATTTCCAAGCAGAAGCCTTAGAGACTTTTGTATAGACAATTTAGTGTAAATCCATCCGAAACTGGTCTGTATTCCAAATTTTTTTTACAAACGCTATTTTTCTTTATTTGAATTTCTTTATTAATTTTTGAACTTGTTGTTGTTAAAAGAAATAAGAAAAGGGAAAAAAATCCACCAACAAACAGTAAAATTTAATTCAAACAAACAGTCTTACTTGATATTGTATTGAAATGTTTTCTACATTGCTTCAAAGGTAGACATGGAGAGGTATTTAGTAGATATTTCATCTTAACTCTCTGGTATTCAGTGGAATGGAACAAGATAGTTCTGCCATGAAAGAGGACTATGATGGCAGTTTTGCATTTTAAATGCAAAAGTCAAAATTCTGTTACGATCATCACGTAAACAAAAGGCCAGAACAGGAAAAAAATCTCTCTTTTAAGGCTGCTTAAGTGATGCTCTTAGCATTTGGTGAATTGTATATCCTGTTTGGGGGGCTTTTTGTTGAGGTTTGGGGTTCCCATCTGGTCAGCAAAAGAAGTACATTTTTAGAGGGCTAGCAGTGTGAGAGGAAGCTATAATAAATTTTAAATGTTTTTTCCCCTTAAATGTCATGGTGGAGCTTACATCAGTTGTGTTCCACGAGCAGAATGGGAAAATGTGTAAATAGCAAAGGTTTTTAGCTTGACCTTCAGACTTAAAATTATGAGTTTAAAAGCGGAAAGAAAAATTCAGAGAAAATGAAAATGCTGAAAAAAAGAGTGTGATTTACCATGTCACAATTTAAAAACCCCTAAAGAAACCAAACAAGGCAACAAGATAATATATTTCATATGTTACACACAGTTATTTAAATTCTTTTTTGCTAAATTAAAATATCCCTTTAACTTGTATTCCTGGTTTTCATACCAAAAATAGCTCTCTCTTAGCGCTCAGTGAAGTTCATTTTGGAAATAGAGATAAAATCCATGAATGCATATTTAACTTACTAAATCAATTTTTTGCCTGTGTTATGTAATTCTATTCCTGTCTTTTCAGCTAATTAAAGAGTAATTTAGAACAATTCTTCATGGTATTTGTACCAGAGAGGTTTAGAGAAATCAAAGTTGTCCTAGTTGTCCTATTTTTTTTTTCTTTAAATAATAAAGAATGAAAATGTTGCATTTTATTAAAAACTTCACGGATCAACTCATTTAGTTGTCCACTTTCCCTCACAATAAGTCAAGTTTGTGAACACTAAACAAAAAAGGATAGTGGGTGATATCTGTGAACACCATTCCTTGCTTATGAAGTGAAGGCTAAATTAAAACTCGATAGGTGTCTAATTTTCCATAAAAGAGCTCACACAAAACTGAACAGCTTTTTTCTTTTTTTAAAAAATTATTATTATTAATTGAGGTTAAATCGTGTTCCCAGGAAAAAAAAGTCTGTAAGTGTTCCTCTAAACTGCCCACTGGACTAGATGGATATTACACTCTAACTACAAATTAAAATTGTTTACATTATCACCTTGCATTGATTTGCAGCACTCCCTCCCCAGATATTCAACCTTATTTAGTGTGTCATCTAATCTCTCATAAAAATATATTAAAAAAAAAAAAAAATAAAAGGAAGTGCTTGTCTCTTTGGCAATCTTTGCCATTACTTTCTGTGGAGAATTCATCTCAAAGCAGCTTGACCAGAAAAAAAAAATCATATAGATCAGTGCAAGATTAAATACATGCAATTTTTTTTTTTTTTTGTTTAAACAAACTCTGTCTTGAAAGGAGAGAGACATGAAATCTTTCAAATTAATCTTTCTTTTTTTTTCCCCCTGTATCATAGTGAAAATAATCCCTTGGACTTTGAAACACACCTTGCAATTATGGGTTTCTGAAATAATTATGTCATTTACCACTACCGCAAAACATTTGCCTTGAAAGCTGATTATGCCACAGAAATAGATACCCAGGGAAGGCTGCGGAGGGGGAGAAGGAGCTCAGCTCACATCTTTTCTGGTATTAGTCTGCTCAGTGAGTTAATGGAAAAAGCTGATACTAATGGTACACTATAAATTAGTACATCTGCAATAAAAGAGCTTATTTTCCATTTTAGTCGCTTGGGAGCTGTTCTGCAAATGTATTTCCATCTCAGGTGCCGGCGAGTTCAGCGACGTGCGCTACGGGGCTCACGCTCCAGTAAACTGGTGAGAGATGTTCAATGCAAGAGCAGCATTAAAGCTATGTCTGGTGGCAGTATAAATGAAAGTCTCCCAGTATTCCCCTGTAACCTGCTCAGGAGTTTGTAACTCGGCTGTGAAATGGGCACTCAATTAAAGAGGCTGCTGCGCAGGCCGCCAGGAAAAAGAAAATATTTTCTCGGGTTCGCCGGAACTCCCTTAAATAGGCTTTGATTTTCGGCCTTGTCAAGGGACGCAAGTTGTGATTCTAGAAGATAAAACTGTTGATCTGGTGTATCTGCGGGAAATACAACATGCTCAGACCCCAGGCCTTGCCTTTTAGGCAAATTGTGTGTTATCGTGTTTATATCTCTGTACCAGAAATATCTGTAATATGCATTTCCACTAATCTCTAACTATTGCAAACTGCCCGGCTTTCACCCCAAAAGAAAAGAAATCTGGCACAATTTACACTACATTGTAACTTCTGCTGAGGAAATGAAATTAAATATAAAAGTCTTACAGTGACTTAATTTATAGTCTTTTGACGTCTTGAAAATTATTTATGGTGACATCTTTGCATTAGCTTTTTGAGAGCAGGAATGTCTGGTTGCCAATATGTGTGTGCCCAATTCCCTTCACATTCCTTAGGAAACAGGAGAGAAATTCGGCTGATGTCAACAGAGTTTCACCTTTTTATCAAAAACATTTGAACTGAGAGAAGACATCTTGTGGCAATGTCATTAGGAGCTTTCTTAACATCCATTCTCCCACTGTGGCTGCGGGTAGAAACTTGGTGCGTGCAAATTTCAGGCCAGAATTTGAGAATACTCACATAAACCCTCATGTTTCCATGGACATATATTAAAAAAAAAAAAAAAAAAAAAAAAGAGAAAAAAAAAAGAAAAAAAGAAAAAAAAAGGAAAGAATACATGCATGTAAATACCAGAATCCTTCAGGCAAAGCAAGCTGATGAAAATTTCTCTCATTTCCAGCCCATTTCTCATTTCTCATTTCCAGGTGGGAGCCTGGAAAACAGTTATTTTCCAAGGCCAAAGGTATTTTGACTGTCTCATGAGAATATTAGTTGTTAGAACAGGTTGTGCTGGAGAAATAACTGTTCCTGTCCCCACTCTGTGCATAATGACAAATATCATGTGGCTATCAGACCATGCTGTTCTGCTCTTGAACACAACTCTTGACACATTGAAATCACATGGCAAAAGGGATGTTTTGACACACAAAGTTAATTTATGTTTGCAGCATGCCTCATCTGCTGGTATAATGTCCCTTGGTTGCATCGCATCCCTTGGTTTCAAAATAATATCGATATCAAAATTCTGTAAGTTCAGTTATTGACCATTCCTGCTCAGAAGTTAAATTTTACTTGGTTCAGTGACTGCAGGTATCAGTAAAGGAATTACTTAGCTGCTTTTAAATGTCAGTTGAATTCTTGTATAAATACAGACTCTATTTTCTCATCCTTAATAAGGAGAAAATGTATTTATTTTGCATAACTAGAGAAAATAAGAGTCACAACTTCATGAAACTGGGGGGGGGTGTTTCTGTTAATTGCTTAAAGCCTCAAGAAAATTTGAAATTAAATTGCCATTTCATGTCATGTAAAAGCCACTGAGAGTCTTCAGGAGTTGATAAAGGAGGAAAGTTAACCTGTTGTGGGGTTCCTATCCCTGCCCTGAGCTTCCATTATCGGGCAGACATCTGTGTGCTCAAACTAAAGAACTCCTTGTGCAGAACAGTGCAATTAGCCAAGCAATTAGTTGTTGTTTGCAAAAATTATCCGTGCACCTTAGACAAATTGGCAGGATGGGACAATCCACATAAAACTCATTCATGGGAGCGTGTTAGAAATCACCTTCTGCAGCCAAACTTGAGAGGACTCTCTTTATTCTGTGAGAAAGCACACATAAGAATTTGGGGTTCTTCTACTGATTTCAGTGAGTTCTGACCTGAAGTCTCAATTTTCTCCTGTACTAATGGTCAGTGCCATTGGCGCAGAGCTTTGCAACACGTGGAAAAACTCCAGGTGCTGTTTGTTAAATTGCTGAGTGGTGTGAAGTATTTTTTAAAATCAATTATTTGCACACTCTACTAATTCTCATAGGTTACTCTGGGAATTTTAAATTTAAAATGAATCCCCAAACCGCATCAGATTTAAAGATTTCATCCACATGATGGATTTCTTTCAGAAGATTATACTTAGCAATGGAGTAAGTGAATATTTAATACTTTTATTATAATTTAAAGAGGGAAATGTGATCTATTTGTGAAATAAGAGAGTTCTTTACTACCAACACACTTTCTTTTTTTGCTTCACATATAATTATATATGTATTCTATAATTCTGAAACAGTACATTAAATGTTGTTTAATTTGGTTTGCTTTTTCCCAGATGATTGCCTATATTTTAAAGTTTGTCATCAGTAGGGGTAAAGACTGCTTAAAATAAATAAATTAATTATGTTTCACCTGAAATATAGCCTCTCAAAGATCTGGAAGCTCAAACCAGTTGGTGTAGATTTCTCCAGATTTTCGGTCTTACATACTCCATATATAACTATTTCATTGAATTTCAAAATGCTTGACATTTTTATCTGCATGAATACATTCTTTTAAAAACATAAGTGTGTCCTCTTACAAATGCAATCCTGGGATAAGTAAAGCTGAGGGGGCAAAGCCTTATTTCTTATTCTTATTATAGGTGTTTTTTCTCTCCTATGTTTACTAGAAATGTTTTCAGGAGTGATGTGACGGTCAGAGTTCAGCAACAGCACAACTTCAAGTATATTCACTACTGCTAACAGAACGTTGTTATGGTGAAAAAATAAAACCCGGCCTATTTTTAAGTCTAAATCTGAGTGGAAATGGCACACAATAATGACATACACAGGAGGCTGCCAAATGGAAGAGCCACAAAGACCCTTTCAGCAATGCAATTGTAGCAGAGGAACTCAAAAAATGCAGCAACAGAAAACACGCAGTGAGGTTTTTGAAACAACCCAGAGCATCAGTTTTTATTGTGATTTCTTAAATCAAGTTATGCTGCTTTTCTAGGGGCAAAGACAAAAGAGATTTTACACCAGGAAGCATTGTTCTTTAAAAATGAATAATTGAGTAAACGACACGAGGTGATCCCAAAGCTTTCTCTCCTTGAAACTCGTCCGTGCTTTGCCTCTCCTTTGGAAGCCCATGAGCCCTGTTTGTTGGAGGGTTGAATAAAACACCTAGTTTATATTTTTGTATTTTTTTTTTATTTTAGGCCACCATCTGAACATTTCCAACTGCCTCAAACACGAGTTCCAAGATAATTAGGCGAGTGAAATATTGTGTAAATTGCAAAACGAACTAAAAATCTCCCTTTATGTGTGATTTTCTTACCCCTGCAAACAAAAAATCTTGTATCACCACAGAGAGAGCTGCCTAACCCTAGCAAGCCCATTTCCCTACACAGAATTCTTACTGATTTTCTATCTACCTTTGGGGTTTTTAAATTATCCTGACTGATCTGAAAAACACAAAAAAATAAAAAAGCTCCAAAACAACCAAATACTTAATTTTGTACATCTGTAAGAGAAAGTTTTCTCCAAATCAGCAATAAAAAATGACTAGGCATTGTTAATGCATCTGTGCTTTAAAGTGAAAAGTCAAAATGACAGTTAAACTGAAAACCACTTTATTTAATTTTTACTCGAAGTGCAAACTTTCATCTTAAAAGTGCCATTAAATGTCAGATTCTCAAACATACTGTGACTCAACCACATGCCTTTCTGCTAATAGGGGGAATTTCAGAGGATTTTAAAATGGAAACCATGAAGCTTTTTAAACTGAGTCCTCTGTGGGAAGCTCAGTCCTCACCACACTTCATTTTAAATCAAAAAGCCATTTCACCTGCTCAGTGATGCTATTCTGCTTTGGCTCAACTCTTTGTGCCTTGGTGTTTCATTTAGATTAACATCGAGCATGTGCAGACTACGTTTCAACCAGAAATTGTGCAAGAAAATGTAATGAATGACCATGATTATGTATTTATTTATTTAGTCATTTATTTAGTCATTTATTTACTCTTATTTAAAAACATAGATACTGACTGTTGTGGAATTATTTTGGATAATTGTTCGCAAGTTTCTGCACCATTCCCAAAGACTATTACCAGATTCCAGTCAGCTGGGACTTCTCCTAATGGCCAAGGGAAAAAAAAACCCAACAATTCTGACAACAATGATTTTTTTTTTTAAGTATAACTGTGGTTTTCTACATTCCATTGAAATAATAATTCCGACACTCTCAGTGCTTAAGGTGAGCATCAAAAGAGAATACAAATTTATATATATATGTATATACTTAATTTCCAGATTATATGCGGAACTCCCCTCATTATTTTAATAGCAATATTCTGTTCACAAATCTCTTAAATATATATAACAAAAAGAAGAAGATGGAAGCAGGCTGCAGTCAGAAATTTTTATGCACAAAAGGCAACAGATGGGTAACCATTTATAATTGAGCACATTAGGAAACTCCTGTGACATGTCTATTATGCTCATATTGCAGCATTGGAATTTTCTATATGATAGGATGCATGCAAAATGTCATCAAATCACTGCCAGAAAATTTCCCTCCTCATTATTAAATTAATAAATGTGTTAAATTCTTCTTAATTTAGCCTGTATCCCCTCGTGGTCCTCATCAATGAGGTGATGGGGAGTGTAAATTTGCACGGAATCAACTTTGCCACCTGAAAGAGCTACAGTGAAGGAGGTGCATAAATTAGCAGACACCCAAGCTGATATATTTATAGAGCCCACTCCAGCATTCCCGGTCCAACCTAGAAGCATTTGGAAAAAATAAAAACCTAACCCAACAACCAAAACAAATGTAAAAAAACCAAACTTCAAGGAACGTAAAAAATCCCAATTTGTTAAACTGTCTCTATTATTTCTAGTGCTGGATTGAGCACAGTAGTTAGAGTATTTTTTGTTATATTCACCTGTCAGTTTTACCTGCTCTTTTAATCTCCAAACCTAGGGGGGAAAAGTACTTTTTTACTAATTTAAGCATTCAAAATATGTTAATTAGCAATATTCTTTTAGAAGACACAGAATATATTGTAATCTTAACAGAAACATGGAATAAAATTAAACATCCAAATAAAGTACAAACTTCTCAAACTTTGGCCCTTAGAATCAGAAGTATCTCTGGTATCTTTTCTATCTGCCAGGAAGAACATACTTAAATTGTTACTTAAACAAAAATGTTATGGGTACAGTGCTTTCTTAAGTATTGTTTTTGTTGTCTTTCCTGCTGTTCTTGTGTCTGAACCCAACTTTTTAAGCAGGGTTTAAATCAGAAGTTCCAATCTTGTGATTGTGTCATTAAGCTAATGCAAACCAGGGAAAATGACCATCATTTGGAGAAAAAAAAAGACCAAGATGACCAAAACAACCAAAGCCTGAAAAAAGCCAGCCTTTAAAACATCAGACTATTTTCTTTATTACACAGTACAGCACACAACACAATAATAGAAACACTCTGCTTTTTTATTGCTTTGAGATGAGACAGTGGCTTCAGAGAGCTCTTAAAGTTTATATTGTAAGATTCAAGACAAATAATAAGAAAACCACCCAAACATACTCTTCCTCACAGCGTTATTTATAAATGCCATTTGCAGGGCTTTCTGTGTAAAACCTCTGCTGGAGTTCACTCCTGAGCTGTTACGGCTTTGGTAAAAATAAGCACTTCTGACAGCACCATTTCACCGCTTTCTGTGCCCCTTTTCCCAAGTACATCTATTTTTGACATCCACCTTTGGCTGGTAGAGCCTATTGTGAAAGGTTTAAGGCTCTTCTGTTTTCAAAATTCACTGTGTGAAATGGCAACACCCAATTAGGTGGATATCTATGTGCATTTTTTCATGCTAGTACGAGTAAATTGCTCTATTTTTCCCCTTCAAGATCTCAGTTTACATCAGGTCTCTGTGTGTCATGGTTTAACCAGGGAGCAAATGAGCACCACACAGCCTCTGGCTCACTCTGCCCCCTCCAGCATGATCAGAGGAAGAGAACTGGAAGACTAAAAGTTAAAAAAACCCCCCATGGTTTGAGATATAAGCAGTGCAACCCTTGACACAAAATTAAAAAAAAAAAAGAAAAAATGAGCTAAAAGCAGCCACAAAATAAGTAAAATTAAACAAAAATAAACAATGAAAACAACAACCATAACAACAACAATGACCGTGATGCTGATGCTGTAAGGGAATAACGAAGTGACAGACATAAAACTCAAGAGAAACAACTGATACAAATGAAAACCACTGCTCACCACCAACTGGCTGGTTCCCAGACAGTCCCCAAGCAGTGCCATCCCTTCCAGCCTTCCCCCAGCTTTATACACTGGGCATGACACCGTGTGGTCTGGGATATCCCTGCGGTCAGCTGGGGTCAGCTGTCCTGGCTCTGTCCCCTCCCTCCAGTGCCCTTCCAGCCTCATGGCTGGTGGAGTGAGAAGTCCACGAGCTTGTCCCTGTTGAGAGATACTGAATTAGGAAGCAAGCTTAATTCCATTTGTTATTTTTTCCTTTTTTTGATAACTTTTAATCGAGTTTTATGAACTCTTTTTTTTATAAAATGTTGGCAGAAATCATTCATCCCAAAAACGACAGATGGCACAAACACTTCTATTAGAGGTGAGGGTTTGATTCTCCCAGGGTTGAGGGAAGGAGGAGAGATGGGAGAGGACGTGCACACATTATCTCTAGAAATAACAAGTGACTCTCGTGTTACAAAGGAGACCTCAGCCAGAGGCACTTTGTCCATCACCAGCAGACAGTGTGGGAGTTTCTCTGTGCTGACATCCCCGAGCTGGTTCAGCTGCTCGTGGAGGAGAGAAGTGTTGCTGGCACAGGGGTGACAAAGATTTTTCTGGTTGGATCAGCAAGGAGCACCATCATCCTCCCACTCGACTGCAGATAGCTGTCTCCTGCACAAATCGAGCAAATCTGCGGTCCATCAAGCATTTATATTATAGCCTCGCATTTTAAGCTTGAAAAACAACTTTATGTTCTCTGGACTGGCCTCCCAAATAAATGCAGGCCATGAAGCTAGACACATAGAGCGACTGGAGTGTTTACTCTTCCATTTCAGTTCACCACATTTCCCTCAACACTGATTTATCCACCAATAAATCAAATGTGCAGATTAGACAAATCACACTTGCTTGTAACAGTTCCTGTAGCAAACATCTTAATCCCATTTCGTGCTTTTTATGGAGTGCTATTAATTTTTTTCCCCGACTCTTGTTGCTTCTCGGGAATGTGAGACACACATTAAGAAAATATTTATTGAAGTTAAGTAGTCATTTCATTAAAAGTGGACATGGAAATATAGGCACTGAAGCCAGCATTTTGCTCTGCAAGCTCGTGTTACCTCCGGGGAAAAATGGTAAACACTGTTAATAGCATATTTAAATTCAGAGACAGCTATCACAGGGACGAAAAATGTGAAGCTCTGCAGTCAAAAAAATAAAACCTATAGCTGCACAAAGGAAATATTTTTGAGCTCCAGGGCTCAAAATGACCATGAATTTAATGGCTTTTGTTGAGGCAAAGATTGAGAAATTTATTTTTGGGATTCCATATCACATGATCAAAGGAAAATTGCCTCCTGCCTAATAAAATGTCCCCCAAAGTACATGCACCAGGACCTAATAGCAGTCACTGGAAATAAACTACAGGCAATCNGGGGCTTATTTGCAGGTCATACCCCACCAAGTAAGAGGAGACACTTTTTTTTTTTTTTTTTTTTTTTTTTTTTTTTTTTTTGTTAGAAATACACTTTAAGGAAGCAGACCAAAGTTTCTAGGCCCAAAGGTTGGCATTGGGATTCGTTCATTTTCGGTACTGCTTTATCTCTTTCAAAAGCAAAGTTTGCCAGCTCCTTTTCCTTTCTGGCCATACTTTAGAATCCACTAAGGCACGTAATAATACTGAAATGTTCAGTTTGGTAGGAATAATGGCTTTAGATATTCTTTAGCAACGTCATTCTTTAGCATTCTTCTCTTGCCCTTTTGATCACACTTATTTTATCTGAACCTTAGAGGGAACATTTTTGCATCTTATTTTTGAGATATTTTTCTGTAACACTGGCCCTTCGTTGCTGATTCCTACTCTGTATATCAGACAGACGGGACATTACAGATAATTCTGCTTCCCAATCAGTAACACTGCTAATTATGGCACCCAATACACGGTGGTACATGATGAAATTCCAGAAAAATGGACAAAACCTATTAAAAACCATTAAGAGATGTTACACCTTTTTTTTGTACGTCATGGCTTAGCAAGCTACATTTGTATTTAGGCATCACCACATGCCTGGAAATATGATTTACTGAAATGCTAAACAACATTTTTAGAAGCCCCTTTCATTTATTTTTAGGTACTTTTGGTCCATGAGGAAGAGGAAGAGGAAAGGAAAAGCCAAAGGGGAAGGAAGTCTTTGAGTACATATTAAACTAAACACTGTTTGAGTTTCTAAAGCCTTATTTATCTGCGTGTGCTGTGATCTTACCTGTGAGGAGACCCCTATACCAACCATCATTCTGATCTGAAAACATTTATTCAGCTTCTACAGTTGCTTTGCACATGGTGTAAAAGTTCTGGGAAAGCCATTAATGAACATCGTCCATAATGAGACAACAGCAATAGATTCTGATCCCTGTTGTGATTTCTTTCCAGTAACTACAATTAGAATTCAAAGTGCCCGAGGGCAGGGCTGGATGGGATCTTGGGAAGGAATTGTTCCCTGGGAGGGTGGGGAGGCCCTGGCACAGGGTGCCCAGAGCAGCTGTGGCTGCCCCTGGATCCCTGGCAGTGCCCAAGGCCAGGCTGGACACTGGGGCTTGGAGCAGCCTGGGACAGTGGAAGGTGGCCCTGCCCATGGCAGGGGGGGGCACTGGATGGGCTTTAAGGTCCCTTCCCACCCAAACCATTCCGGGATTCTGTGACTCTATGAAAATCTGCACTTCCACGTTCACCAAATGCCCATTTTCAGGTACTGAGGTGGCTTCCAGAGACCACGTTGGACCACATTTTTCTATGCAGTTAGGAATAATTGACGACTCTTCTGATCTCTTTTCCCACATCCCACAGAGTCTAATGAGGTAGATAATGAAATATTCCAGGCTCCTAAACTGTTCCTGCATCTTTCTGTTTCCTCAGGTGGTAAGAAAAGTTATTCCTGTGCCATAAGCTCCATGAATTTAACTGCGTGTGATTGACACATAATCTCTGCATGTTACCAGCAAGAAGCATTACAATGCATATAATTTTCCTGGGGGGGAAAAAAAAAAAACAAAAAAACAACCAAAAGAGAGGAGAAAAAAATACTCAGCTACCTGGCTTCTTGTGAGCAGCAGTACAAAATTATTTTATGAATACCTAACGCCCAGATGATTGATTTCAGGCAAGAAACATTCATAGTCATTTGACAGATAGAGTTTCCAATTAGGTTTTATTTCACTGAGGGTCTTGTCATAATATTTGTTTAAGACTTAATCAAGCTACACGACTGCATTTAGAGTGTCATCAAAGGAACTGGACTGTTCACTCTTCATCTCTCTTGGAACCCACAAAATCGGACATTCCCAGCAGATTCCAGCATGTTCTATCATCACAGGGTGAAATGTCTGTCAGGCTTTTCCAACTAACTTTGTTCTAAACAGTAAAAATAAAAATTAAAAAAAAAAAATAGAAAGGAGGAAAATTTAAGACATGAAATCACTTGGTATAGTCTTCTTGAAACCATAAATGAGTGAGAAAATTCACCACCTGAATTCTGCTTTGAAATAAAAAGGAAAAATGTCTTCAGTTAGGACTGGCCTTTACAAGACTTTGATTTTGCTAAACTTCCTCGACTAAATAACCTATTACTCTGAACTTTATCTCAGACTCCATAAATTTCTTCCTTAGCTGGGGACTGATGTTCCTCAGGACTTCTCGTGATTTTACAAAAGCTGGGTTGGCTGATTCCCCCTGTGTTAAGAATACCTGCCCCATCTGTAATGAAACATGGAGTCTTAGTTCTCTTTGGACAGATGGCATCACTGCTAGTGTTTAATATTTTAACTTAGTGTTTAATATTTAGAAACTATGTACCAGTGAGAAATGTGCACTAGGAAAAAAAAAATCAATGCTGTGAAGAAGAGGGAATTTTCCTCACCCGCCTTCTGATTTCATCAGTTCTTAGTAGGAAGCAATCCCATGGTTTTGGATAGCTGGGAGCACAAAGGCGACTTTAATCTATGCCAACTGCTAATAGCCCAAGGCTGACTGGGCCATAGGGAGCTAGAGAGGCACATTTTTATTTGTCTGCCCTTCCGCAGAGAAATAAATTATTTTTTAATTTACTTTTCCCATTTTCCAATTAATTTGGCCATATCAACATTCCAGTGCCCAGCAAAATGTATTTGAATTGGCCGAGCTGTGCAAAAGCTGTGCCTGCAGTACTGCAAATTCAAATTCCTCCCATTAGCTACCCAATTAAGCAGAAGGAAGTTTAAATTACCAGCCTCTGACTTTATTTATTTATTTTTACAGGAGGCGAGTAGTTAACCACGTTTAAAGTCACACGAATAATAAAAGAATATATACCAGATCAAGCCACAAAAGAGGTGGGGAAAAACAGAAGTAAGGCAAAGGAGAAGAAAAGAAAACACATTACCACTGGAAAAAAATTTCTTACTTAATTATGGTCTAATTCAGTGAGTTATTAGACTTCTATTTAAAAAAGAAACATCTGATAATTAAGTAGCTATTAAACCAAATTGATCATTAGTTTGGGAAACATAGGCAACGCTTTTATTGAAAGGCTGCTTCCAAGTTATGTAGCTTTAAATAGATACCTCTCTCTTCAGTAACCCAACTCAGTGGAGCCAGCGACGCAAATAAAATGTTTTGTGTGAATAAGAACAGCAGCTAGAGCATGCTCCATAAAAAAGAGAATTGATCTAAGCTGCTTGGGGATACTCTTAGGAAGCAGAGTCTGCTTTCTGTTATCTTGAGAACAGCACTGGCTGCCTGGACTCTGGGAAAGCAATCCTTCCCTAAACTCTAACACCTCTGGTTTTTTTGTTTTTTGGTTTTTTTACAAAATACACTTGCTACATACACACTGATTTAAAACTTCAATTCCACTGTTAACGTAATTAAACTACACAAGTCCTTTTCGAGGTGGGTGAGCTCGTAATGTTCACAACTGAAGAGCATGTCCATTTGGAGCAAAATGCTTTTTTAATTTAATCAAAGCTAAGAGAACCAAAAAAAAAAGAAAATATTTAAATACACACAGGATCAATGTTGCATGTTAAACTCTACCTAAAACTCGTGTAAAAAGGCAACAAGTCTTTTTCTGACACTTGCTGAAATTTGATGTTGTTGCATAAACATCTGTAAGTAAGCAAAGGGCTTTTAATACTGAAAGACACATCCAAAATCTTGATTGTCTCAGCCCTGTCTAACTGACTGAGTTTATGAGTAAAATGTTCAAAATAATTTTGGTGTCAAACTTATTTGACAAAATATTACTCAGGCTGTTGAATCATGAGTCCATTTCCAAAATCACAGCACTTGAACAAGCAGAGTTCCTTTCTGTAGGAAGAAATAATAGGCTAAAAGAAAGGTTTTGACTTCATCGTTTATTTAGGGTTAAAAAGATGATATGCTACAGAATTCAATATTCAAAAGAAAAAAGAATAGCTTTGCATATGAAGATTCTTGCTTCTTCATTTTTAAATGTTTTGACCTTCCTCCCTCCCTCCCTCCCTCCCTCCCTCCCTC
>VZRV01006448.1:0-18435 GCA_013398115.1 Falcunculus frontatus | reverse complement strand
TTTTTTTTTTTTTTTTTTTGCTTTCTGTTAGTAGAAGGAAAATATATAATTTTTCTTTGATGCCATATGCTGCCAAATTGCAGAGCATATTGTGTATAATGCTGTGTACAAGGATCTTGGATTTGTAAAGCAGGACTCAAAGCTATAAGAAAAATATTGTACAACACACAAAGGGAAGTGCAGGATCTCATTTTGCACTAGAGTTCACCTGCACAGATGTTCAACCACTTAATTGAGAGAAAGAGTCATTTACTTAGGGTTTTCTAATGAGTGAAGAAGGACCTCAGTATTGCAAACGCGGTCTGAGAGTTAATCCAGTCCATCTATGCCTCAAATAAAAAATTAAAATAAAAGATTTGTGTTCGTAGTCCAGTTCAGCAAACGAATTGAGATTTAATTTAAGAGATATGCTTGTATTGAAAAACAAAAACTCTTACTCCTTCTAGATTATACAGCATTTCTAAGATTTATGTCTCCAATGAAATAGAATTTTGGGGCCTCAAGGGGACTTCTTGTATCTTGGCTTAGATCCAGTGAAAAAAACAAATTAAAAAAAAAATCCTTATTGGATTTTGCACCAGCTAAACAAAAGACCTCTCTCAATCCAGTGAATTTATCCAAAAAGGTAAACTTTAATGGATTTCAAGCCTTATTGGCAGGGAGGATACGAGCTAAGTTTAATTCTTCCCAAGAAAACTGGTTTCATTCCAGCCATTTAGAAACAGCACATTTAGGATTGAGTTTTCTTGATATTTCTGTAAAGTTCTCCTGCTCTTTATCCGAACTTTTCATTTGTGACCGTGCAGAATGAGCTGTAACTTATATCATCATCAGTCACTGGGTAAAAATAGAGTGACTTTCCTTGCTCAGCTTAACTACACACACCTGTCAGTGTTTCATACTCAGGATTTTTGACAAAACTGAGCCAATGCTTAAACTCCAGCACTCATGCAGTTCTTAACAGCTTCAGCTCCTCCTCATCTTCTCACTATTCTCAGCTATGAATCATGGATGGAGTGGACCTCAGGAGGCTGTTTAGCCCAAAACCTCATCAAAGCAGGGTCAGCACAAATTTCACATCTATTTCCCTTGAGCTTTGACTAACAGAGTCATGAAGCAACAATATTGATTGTCCTCATACTGTTGGTTTTTTTTCCTCTTTTCTGTATTTCCAAACAGAATTCATGTCAGTAAAAAGCCTCTGTTTTCTCAGGAATGTTCTCATAGGCATTAGGAAGACCATGTTAGGTCCTCTCGCATCTTTTTTCCCTCCATTTCAAAATAAAATCTGCTTCCTTCAGCCTCTCCCCACATGGCAAGTGCCCTATCGCCCAAGTATTTTGCTGAATCCACACCAATTTATCTAAATCTTTCTTACACTGGGAACCCAAAACATTTTGGAGTCTAGCCTGAAGAGCTGAAAATGCCACCAAAGTGCTCCTAAAACGTGTTTTTCCAGCACATGTTTGGGGGTTTTGCACCAAAGTATCACACTGCTGTTTTTCCCACTCCTTTATTTTATGGCATGCATGTTGTTAAGCAGCTGTGCCAAGTTTAATTACACTGAATCTAATAGTAATAGATTTTTCTTGGTCTTTTTGACTGTGCACTTGCTGCTGTTTGTGAGGCTATTTTTCTGGAAGAGAGCACTCTGGTGCTGTGCTATATGAAATATATGTATCATTTACAGAGATGAATTATATAGTCTAACTGAAATTTGAATTATATATAAACAAATGCATAATTTATGCTCGTGAGTATCTATTGTAGACACAGGATGAATTTTGAACTTCACTTTTTCTGTAGCAGTCGGGTTTCATTAGCAATACTGCTCCTGAAATGTAGAACTTTCCCATAATTTTTTTGGCATTGTGACATACTGCATTAGTTTATCTTTTGCAATGTGGACAATGTTGTCTATCTTGTTTATTTGCTTTGCTGCAGATTTTTTAATTGAATATTTGCACAAAACTTTGACTGGTTCCCGGTAAATGTGAGCATTTTAATCAATATTCATTTGCCTGTGATCCAGGTGCACAAAAAGCCTTCTGATTAGACAAAAGGTACTCCCTCTGGAATCTCTAGAAAATTAGGGCAGTTATTGGGATCCTCCATACATAAAATATTCTCATTTTGCACCTAGACTACTATTTCTTTCACAGTGAAAATATCAAAATGTCACGGAAAAGAACAGTTACGGTTCAATATATTTCCTCATAATTAGACTACATGGCAAATGTCTGGATTTGTTTAATATTTTCTGAAGTAGGACATGTAAAACCCATAGGCCTTTTGTTGGAGAATAATCAGGTTGCCACAAACTGGAACATTTTAAACTGCAGGGATCTTTTAGGCATGACAGAGATTTGGAAAAATCATATTTAAGGAGTATCTTTTCCCTAGAAATCAGTGCAATGGAAATATTTAGATTGGTCTCATAAACTTGTATCAGCCATGTAAGCACTTCACAGTTTTAATTAATGACAATTTTATATTGGGACTCTAGATTCCTTTTCCCAAAATACATTTTCTCTTGGATTTCAGAAATCACTAATTTGGTACAATCTGGCACTCTCTTTCTTACGAGTTAATTCCTCATAATCCCATTGGATTCATGGTAGTGCATAACACAAATGATCCTCTTAACATCAAGAGAACCACTGGCACAAGAACTCTGACAGTTTTAGGAAATGAATCTCCATCCCTCCTAATCTTTCTTTTTTCTTCCTCTTTTATTTTTTTTTTCCTCCTTCTTCTGAAATTGACTGAATCAGAGGGAAGTATCCTTTTTTATCCTCATTTAAATTTGTGCCTTTTCAACAAGACACATGTTGCACCCAAGAGTTTAATTACATTTGTCGTGATCTGTCTGCCTGCTCTCTCCTTTCAAACACATCTGAAATCATTTGTGATTTTGCTAATTTCTACCATCCCCCTTAACAAAACTGCACTCTTCTTTGAGCGTAGAAAAAAACTTCAGAAAAATCTTCCTCCAGCACCCCAAGAAATTAATTTGCCTAAATAATTTTTTACAAACCATGTGAAAATATCAAACAGCCTTCTTTCATTTTGATTCATATTAACTAGTGTCACATCCCGCTCTCAGAACTTAAGCACAACTGATTGCATTCTAGTTTAAATGCCTAATTAATAAATAACTTGTTGATTAATTAGACACATTGTTTTAATTTCTTTAATCTTCCCTATTTTTAAACCAACTGGAGAAAAAAAAGGAAAAGGAAATTAAAGGCAGTTCAATGTCTCACATAACATTTCAGAATAAGTACGTAAAAACAGTAATTTTCAAAATTTAAAACCCCAATAACCGTTCCAAGTCACTCCAGCCAGTAATCTGTTTGTTAAGATATGGAGGTTAAATAAAACATACACCTCTTTTATAGATTATGTAAACTGGAATAGCAGATGTTTCTGTCACTTTGAATGGGTTTCAGAATTTCACAAAAGCATCCAACAATGGAAATAAGAATTTTGCCTGCAGATCTGGTCAGGCTGAAAGTTGCTTATACAATGTTTATAATGTTTCTCTCACCAAAGCACAATATAAATGTTTCCAAAGTATAGAAATCCAAATATAAATACTTCTTTTATTTATATTTAAACAAACATTGTTTCACTTAATCATATAATCACTTAATAAGACCTATGTAATTTTTGAGTATTGCTCTATTAATTTAGGTTTTCAATTTTCATTGTTATAACTTTTAAGGTTGACACTAAATTTTGTGGGTTTGAGATAATTTTTAAAAAGGCAATGCAAAATGTACAGAATTGCACTACACACACAAAACTTGGCCTCTGAAATTCACTCCATCTCCTCATTTCGAACATATTGATGTAGATTTTTTACGTAACTTATGGATTTTCTATAACCTTGGGTATCTCTTATTCCACTGGTAATTAATGTTTATCTTTTATATGAAGTAATGATAATTCCAGAGACTAACTTAATCTGTGGTGGATTTCTTTCCTCTTTGCCACACACTTGAAGCAAACTTTCTTGACTTTTTTTTCTTTTTTTTATGTCTCTCTAACTTCCTCCTTTCCACTGCCACGTTTCCACTTTTCCTTTATTTCTGTACTAAACTAACCAGAAACAGAACACCATCAAGAATTTGTCTTTATTCAGTGCAGGGCTGCCTTAGGACACTGGGTTAAATTGTAACTCGGCAGGGAGTCAGCCAAATGTGACATGTTTGGCAAACCAGGGGGAAGCAGGAAGGATCAGAGCCCAGCATCCTGGGGGAATAAAGACTGGGAATAAATCTTTTGCAGCTACACATTGTTACAGAGAGAAACAAATCTGTGGGGATATGTTTGTTTAGAGTTACTCAAACTTGCCTTTCGTGGTCTTCCCCACTTTTCAGGTATTTGAAACAAGCTCAACTAGTAGAAAATCCTCTTTTTCTTCTGGGTCTTTAATAACTTCAGTGAATGTTTCTAACAGTCTTTTCCTCTCCTCCTTCTTTCCTCTCCTTCCCTTGTTTTCTCCCTCTCTTTCCTCTTCTCTTTGATCCTTTTTTTTTAAATTATTTCTGAATGGCAGTATGGACACCAAAAATTCACTGCTCAATGGTCAAACTGTGTTTGAAATTACGCAGAAATAAAAATGTTTATGTTAGAACCCAAAGAGTAGATCAATCAATAAACAATTAAATAAAACACTTTTGCACTGTGAGAGTGACCAAGAACTGTAACAGAAAGTGTTACAGTGAATTTTCCAGCCCTAGAAACATCCAAAAGGCATCTGGACATGGTAATGAAAGGTGGGAAAGAGGGACAGAATTAAGCAATGGTGGGTATGGTCTGAAGATTTATGTGCATGACAGGGTTTTAGATGCAAAAACTTCCATTTCATAGTAGCTTGGACTTAACAAGGCAATTATTATGATCCGTGAGAGAGTAAACTGATGCAGTCTGCTGCATGGAGACGACATTACAGTAAAAGAAAACGTGGTTATGTGACAACTCTTCTGCCTTTTGAATTAATATGGTGTTTCTGTGAACAACAACCACCACTCACAGCTGAATCACTTGGCCAGGAGGACAAGGGGCTTTGCCAGTGCTGGGGAAACCTGCAGGCCTGGTGATGCTCTCTGGGATCTGCATCCTCCCTGCTGATTTCATAACCTTTGTCCCAGGCAAATGAAAACACCAAGTTCATTATTAATTAAGAAAAGACTCGGAATCAGTTTTACACGTGATATAACTGCAAGTAGTTTAATGATAATTGGACTTCAAAATGATGCCAGAGTTAGGAAGGGTCTGAGATTTAGCAGCCTACCACTGTGCAACCGAAGATATACCAGTATCTATCTACATCTATCTCTACCTCACTCTCTATCTATATTTATATCTAATCTCTCTCTTTTTATCCTGGTATCCTGAGGTGCATTTGGGAAGAGAGTGGGCAGCAGGTCAGGGAGGGGATCCTGCCCCTCTGCCCTGCCCAGCTGAGGCACCTCTGCAGTGCTGGGGCCAGTCCTGGGCTCCTCAGCACAGCTCAAGAGCAGGAGCTGCTGGAGAGGCTCCAGGCAAGGCCACAGAGATGATTTGGGGTCTGCAGCATCTCTGAGATGGGCAGAGACTACGGGAGCTGGGCCTGGTCAGGCTGGAGAAGGGAAGGCTCCGAGGGGATCCCATCAATCCGTACAAACACCTCCAAGGGCTGCCAGAGGATGGTGCCAGGCTCTGTTCAGCGGTGCCAGGGACAGGATGAGGAGCAGTGGCCATAAAATAAAGCACAGCAAGTTCCAGCCCAGCAGGAGGAAGAACTTGTGTCCATGGAGGGGCAGAGCCCTGGAACAGCTGCCCGGGGAGGGCCTGGAGTGTCCCTGTCTGGAGACATCCCAACCCCAGCTGGGCACATTCCTGTGTCCCTGCTCCAGGGGACCTGCCTCTTATTCTGAAGTTTAGTGATGCCATTGCTTTAATTTTCACCACAGCTTTCCCATCATATTGTAAAAAAGTGAACATTATTTACTAAGAAACCCCTCCATAGCTCTATTAATTTATGTTAACAGTCCAGCGCTTTAACTAGTAAGAAAAATTATGTGCTCCTGGTTTGTGAGGGAACTAGGGAGTGACACATACTTGGAGGTGAAGGATTAGCAGGAGTGCAGCATCAATTACAGTCACCCAGATACTGTTTGCGGACCAGCCCTGTGCTCCAGCTCCTCTAAGGTTCCACTCCCGCACAGAAACCATTGCAAGACCCAGGCCCAGTCTTTTGCAAATTGAAATTCCTCCTCCACTTGATGCTAAGTTGGTGTGCTTCGGATAAACAGCATTTCAGATGCTATGACTATTTGGGAGATTTTAAATCAGCCTTGTGCCCTTGCTGTGTGAAGCTTCTCCTTCACTGCAGGGTAAAATCATAAATTTGGATTAAAAGGCAGCAGAATAAAAAGATGAATGTTTACATGTATCTGATGCTCTCATCAGAGATAATAGGCATGAATGGTCAATTTCTGCCAGGTAGATTATTTTTCCATTTGGGGTCAGTGCAATTCTGTGGGTGGGTATGCCTGTGACACCAGTTCTAGCCAAAAGGCTTCTCTCATCCTTCTTTGCTATTACTTTAAGCTCATTTTTAAGTTATTTTGAGGGGTTATGCTGGTTTCTCCTCTTCCTTTTAACTGAATTCTTTGCCTTCAAACACATTAGTCTTCACAGGAATGAATATCATGCACACATTGATTTTAAAAGAAAATTTAATTCTTCTGTCTTTGGCTGGGATTAAGCTCTTTGGGTTTGACGCTTTTTTTTCACAGAAACAGGTCTTGTTTGGGAGTGTTATTTTTTAAATCATGCTGATATCAGCTGCCCCAGGAAAAAAAGACATATGTTCCTTGTGAGCTGTTTCTTCTTCCATGGCTGTCTAGACTTCCCAGAAACAAAGTTAACAGTTTTCACAGGCAAAACACCTTTTTTTCATAATGAAAAATCATTATAATCCTATTTCCTTTCGGAGCAGGCATTTTTGGTACACACTATGTACAAACTAGGGTACAATATTTGGAGCTGTTGGTGGCATAAAAAAGTTTTATTTATTCAAATGGGACTCCTGTTTGACATCTAATTATGACTGTTTATCTGCCAAGGCTATTCCAACACTTGCAGCACTCACAGTGCCAGGCAGACATCTGTTAAAGGCTTCTATTTAATGTCTAGTATGAACAAGGTGTATCTGCCACAACCTCTCTCCATATGAGAATGCTCCAAAATTAGAATGTGAAGCTGTACTGCTCTGTTCTCTCATGCAGAAGTACAAAATACATTTATAAAACTAATCTTCAGAGGTGTTAGACTCGGTCACTCTTATTCTCTCCCCCTTATGCTTCTCGGATTTATCTCACTAGTTCTGTCTCACAAAGCTTATATGCACTCTTCAGTACTTACAACATTTTTGTGTAATTGTTGCTCCAGCTGTCACCCGTGATTAGGATCCAAGGGAGGATTAGGATCCAGAGGAGGCACCAGGATGGGCAGAGGGATGGAGCAGCTCTGCTGGGAGCAAAGGCTGCCAGAGCTGGGATTGTTCAGCCTGGAGAGGAGAAGCTCTGGGGTGACCTCAGTGTGGCCTTGCAGGGCCTGAAGGAGCTGCAGGAAACATGGAGAGAGGCAATTGCCAGGGGCTGGAGGGACAGGCCACAGGGAATGGCTTCCCAGTGCCAGAGGGCAGGGCTGGATGGGATCTTGGGAAGGAATTGTTCCCTGGGAGGGTGGGGAGGCCCTGGCACAGGGTGCCCAGAGCAGCTGTGGCTGCCCCTGGATCCCTGGCAGTGCCCAAGGCCAGGCTGGACACTGGGGCTTGGAGCAGCCTGGGACAGTGGAAGGTGTCCCTGCCCATGGCAGGGGGTGGGACTGGATGGGCTTTGGGGTCTCTCCAAACCCTAACCATTCTGTGATTCTAACTTTCTTATGTTATAAACCACAGTGCATTTGTCCTAAGACTTCTATGCTGTAGTTCACAAAATCTTCGCGTCCTTTCAGTGTTTTTTTTTTTTTTTTAAAAAAAAGCTCATAAGTGACAAAATTATCTCATTAATTACTAGCATCACATTTTTACAGTTTCGCAATGGCTCCCATCATAGATTCAGGTCACTCCAATCTGCCATCTTCAGTACAAGTTGAGGAAACAACACAGTTTTTATCAAGAATTTTTATCAGAATCATCTGGTGGATGTGTTTTCCTTTTAGTGGTGGCTCATGAGTGTAATGACCATGGAAGCATGATGGTGATGGCTGTGACTGACAGACAGCTCCAGCTCTGAGGGAAATTTCCATGGGCAAAAGCTGCAAATCTCTGTTGTTTCCCTCAGTACCTCTGAGAGCAGAGATCCAGATTAGTGTCAATATTTTGATTGCCACTGCAACCGGAGAATAAGAACGTCTGCACAGATCTCTTCAAAGCATTTTTAGTACTGTGGGTTTTAATTAGAAAACAAGTATTTGCCTCAAAGCAGGAGTTGTCATCAGAGATCCCATGTAGCTTTCAAGCCCACTAGTATTAATCTTCTTTGCATATCTTTAAGACTAAAAACCTTTCTAATTAAACTCTTAAAGCCTCTTATCTCTGCGGCCTGGTTGATGCTGCAGTGGAATATATCATTCCCAACAACAATGAGTAAAATTGTAATTCCCTGCATAACACCAATCAAGTTGATTGTAGAACATTATGTTCATTAGGAAGTAATAGATTTTTTTTTATGTGTTTGATCAAAACAGCTGGCATTTAATCCAGGCTGAGAAGCAGAATACTATTTCATATTATTTATTGGTTAATTCATGGCCAGATCTGCAATTTACTGAAAAACCAATGGATCAACTTTATGGGATGCATATAATATATACATTATCTATATAATAAAATATATATATATATAAAATACTGGTCAGCAGACAAACTTAACACAATGGAGAGCAGAAATAACTTTCATAGTAATGCATTTTTTCATTTAAAGAAATGCAAGTGAGAAGTGAGTATGAATTCCAAGAGAAAAAAAATTAATCTTTTTTCATGTTTTGTCCTTTGCAGGGACAGGAATTGGACTTGATGATCCTTGTGAGACCCTTCAAAATCTGGATATGCCATGATTCAAGTTTATTTTTAAATGGTGCTGGAACAATTGTGAGGTAAAATGTACCTGATCAGCCGTGTAGTAACAGCCACATGCTTCCATTGCAACAAATGCTGTGGAATAGATTGCCTAATGTTGTAAAATCAACCATAAGTAATTTCCAGTGTAGATATTCCCTATATGAATTGTAAAAAAATAAGAGAGTGTCTGAGTCAATGACACTTAAATTTCTCCAAATGTCAAAAATACTTATTATCTGTTATTTCCTTATTAATTTCCAAATCATCTTTTTCAGTTTTGCTTACTTTCGTTTTGATTTTCATTGTTTGTTGGGTTTTTTTTTTCGCAGTATGTTGCATTTGATCCTTTCAGATTTTCTGTTTCAACCTGTTTTCATTTTCTGTATTGCTTTCCGAATAATTCCGGGTTTATTTGAACAAATAAACACGGATTGCCTGTCTAAATCTGATTTAAATTTTCCACCAAGAAGTTAAGTTGTACAGCTGTAGGCGGACTTGCTTGCTAATTTGTCCTGGTATTTATGTCTTGCTTTAATAGCAGTGCTGTAGTCTTTTGGAGAAAGCTTTCATGGGAAATTGGAACTTGTTATCACTCCTTCGTCTTACTGTATTGCTGATAGAAAGAGTTCAATTGGATGAAATCCTACAGAATTCTGCTATAATTAGTATAAATTTTTGATAGAACTTACATGTTCATTGAATTTTTTTCACCTATTATATAGAAATAATTTTTTTAAATCTTTTTTTTTGGGGGGGGGGGTTAAGTTGTTTGCGTTGGGCTTTTTTTTTCCTGTTTTGGGGGATTTTTTTTTGTTGTGTCTGCCCTTTGCCATCTTCATGTGGTGAAAAATTTCATCTTCTTCTTTTTTTCCTCAGAATTCTCTTAAGACAAAGTTAAGCTCGGATGTTTCCAAACTGACTTTACTTAATGGAAACAAAAGGGATGAAAACAGAGCAACAGGTAGATAAGAAATCCTGTTTACCTTCCAGATCCAAGAGTACGTTTAAATTAAAACTATTGAACATAGTGGGGCTAAAACTATTGAATGTATTGGTGGTGGTAGGAAAAGGAATTTTAAAAAATAAGGTAATAGTAAGAGCTATTGATGGAAACAATATTGAATTGTATTACTTTTGAGAGAGAATTATCTGTACATTTTATTGCTTTTTAGACTCCAGGTGGCTGAAAATCCTGATCTTTTCCTTTCTAAGACTTGTCAGAAAATAAAGTCTGTAACTCTTTCTGGCTCCTTCTGCCACTCCAACACACAAACACACAGAGACACGAAAGGAAAGAACTATAAAGAATTAATTTTACACATATCTCTCATGTCTGGGTGTACTGAATTCTTGCTTACAGCAGGTATTAAAGAATGAAATAGAAACGCGAATTATTTGAAATCATGTTGTGCATGACCTGTTACGACAACTTTTCATCTGAAAAGTGTTTAAACCGCAAATATTTTTCAATTAACATTTTGGGTGCAGAATGACATTTCAGATTAGGGTCCACAGAAGTGGCAAAGCAAGTTGCTCTCACTGTCAAAGAATTTATCACATTGCTTTAGAAAGCAACCACAGGTAATGGCAGTGTACCTGTGAGCAAAATTGTTTTGTGAGTGGTGTTGGCTGCATAGCATGAGCATCCTGGACAGCTGCTGTCATTTCCTCCGTGAAGGATCTCTAAGTCAACTGAAGGCATTTCTTCTAATATGATGTGCTTAACCAGTATCAGCAAAAAGAAATATTATCACAGTGGGATAAGCCTTAATGCAGGTGTGAAGGACCAGGTTCAACTGGAAGAAACTGGAATTTGGTGGGAGGAAATACTGAGGAAATACCAATTTCCACCTTCTTCATCAGCTTTCCTTCTTTTCTCCAGAGTGCCTGACCATCAGGCATTCCTAACGTTAGAATCACGGAATCATTTAGATTGGAAAAGACCACCAAAACCAACCTGTGCCTGATGCCCACCTTGTCCCCAGCCCAGAGCTCTGAGTGCCACCTCCAGCCCTTCCTTGGACACCTCCAGGGATGGCGACTCCAAACCTCCCTGGGCAGCCCCTGCCAAGGCCTGAGCACCCTTTCCACGGGGAAATTCCTGCTGCTGTCCACCCTGAGCCTCCCTTGGCCCAGCCTGAGGCCGTTCCCTCTCCTCCTGTCCCTGTTCCCTGGGAGCAGAGCCCGACCCCCCCCGGCTGCCCCCTCCTGTCAGGGAGTTGTGCAGAGCCACAAGGTCCCCCCTGCGCCTCCTTTTCTCCAGCCTCAGCCCCTTTCCCCGCTCCCTCAGCCTCTCCTCACAGGACTCACTCTCACATAATCTTCCCTGAAATTCTCTTTGATTTTTTAATTTTCTCTTTTGGTGCAATCTGAAGATAGTTTCTCTAAAACAATTTGGGCAGATATGCTGCCTAGGAATGTAAAAAAGACTTCTTCCAAACTCATCTTGGCTGTGTGGATGCAGAAACCAGAAGTCTGTACCCAGTTCCACCCAGAGGTAAAACTCTCAGCTTCCTTAACAACAGGAGGAGTGAACAGCACTGCTGGAATTTGCTGCTCAACACTCACTTTGTGTTTGACCCCAGTGCCATTCCGTTTTGTTTCCAGTGCCAACTGCATCTTTGGCAAAGATGGAACTCAGGGAGGTTTATTTCCTAGGTGCAGGGAAAGAGAATTAAGAATGGCAGAAAAATAAAACTTCATACCACTCCTTAATTACACATCATGCCAGTAAATAGCATTCACATTCCCAAGGGAACATGAACCGAAGCGGATAAGGCACCTTAAGATTAACTACTGCCGAATTTCAGAATTATCCCATTGCTGCATCTGTTCAGCAGATGTGGTGCAGTTTACCCAGATGCTGAAAATGCCCAAACTGTTACATATTAAAGAGCTCCCTCCCTTCCCAAGGTACTGATTGTTTTGGTCAAAATATCATTTAAATGAAAACAGCATCTGTTTTCCTCTCAAATTCAGAAGTTTTGTTTGTTTGGGGCATTTTTTAGGTTTTCTTTCTCATTATTCATTTTCTTCAGTCTTATGTAAATAGTTCAGAATTGTAAGGTGACCAATATAGTAGTTTTGACAACCCGGACTATTTTGTAGTAAAAGTGAGGCAGCCTAAATCCAAACCTGTCTTCTAAATACTTTTCAGCACACAAAAAAAGCAGCTATTCCAATACTTTCCTTAAATGTGCATAATGAAAACCAGAAACTCTTTGTTCTCCTCATCTTTTCTGTGGCTCTTTTAATTTCCAGCTGTGTTTTTTGTGGCTGAGCAATGATGACCACTGCTTGAAATTTCTTTCACGGCTTGAAAACTCACCATGATAAACAATATGTGTTATTTTCATCATGTCCATTCTTTAGGAGACTGTACAGCCCGTTGGTAGTAAAACTAAATTGCATTTTATTATTGAAACGACTCGTACAATGCACAGCATAGTAAAATGTCTTGTTCTCTATAGAAATTTAATCAAATACAGCCTTCTGCCTGTGGTTTCTATTTGTTTTGAAAATAAAATATGTTGTAGGTTCCTTGTTTCTAATTATTTCTCTGTTTTCTTTTTTTCCTCCCCTCTGTCAATAGCATGCTTCAGTTGGGTTTCAAAAATGTATTTTTGCATAACACATTTCCCAAAGATAAGAAAATTGAAATTAAGATCTGAATGGATGAGTATAACTTTCTTAAAACTCTTTGAAGTTCCATTGTATGTTAACTTTGACACTAGAGTTTATATTGGATGAAAGGAAAAAATCAGGAAGATGCAGAATTGCTGTATTTAAGCTATTCTACTTAGATTTTATTGATGCTTTAGTTGAAAAATAAAGACTTTTGGAAAAGCCAAAGAGTCTGAGATATGGATGATCTCTTTAATGGAAGTATTTTTTATTTTCAATCAATATTTATGCTATTACAGAAAGAGATAATTAATTTTATAATTTGTACTACGTATTTTTTTCCGAATAAGTAGGTTTAGATTTTTCATTTTTGCCTTGAATAAACTTCATAATATTCAATGTGAGCAGAAACTAAATTATATGATAAGACTTATCTTGTTGTTATGGGGACAGTAGACAATGTAGACTGAATTTTACTACATTGCCTATATGGTGGGTCATTCATACAGCCTCAGTAATAATCCAACTTCCTAAAGAGAATCCTGCAGGGTTTTTAGGTAAATGTCTGAGAATTCCTGAAAAAGTTACTTATATGAATTGAAATATTAACAAGGTAAATTATATACATACAATAAAAGGAAAGGTGTGCTTCCTAGACTCCTGTTTGTATTCCATGGAGTAAACATCATCTTTAAAATAACAGAGAGAGGTAATTTAAAATTGAAACCTCTGGGGATGATGACGACAATGATGATGATAACGAGGATGATGATGATGATGGGTATCAAAATCTTTAAGTTTCTTAATAGAAATATCTTTATTTGTCAAAGACAATGTTGATTAAAACGAAATTCAGAATGGTATTGATCAAAGTACTTTCAAACTCTCTTTATTTACTCAAACACTAGTTTGTGATTGCTATCATAAGAAAATAATTTTTGTTCTAAAATATCCATTTAAATCTTAGTAAATTCTGCTGAAATACATTCACAAGTTAGGTATGCTGTCAAATAAAAAATTCCCAAAGTGTTGTACCTCTCGTTCTTGAATTTCTGTTCCCTTGCTAAAATGATTTTTTTTTTTCTCGGTTGGGATCTTTATTCAGACAACTTTTAGAAATCAGAATGAACAAGTATAAAAGCAGAGCTGTAGAAAACATCATCACATATCTGGGTCCATCCTTCCTTACAATTGTATTGCACCTTTAGAATATTAAAAACTTTCTGAATAAATGTATTGGCCTTTAAGAAATCTGTGTTGCCAAATGTTAAATGCAGTGTAAATTAGGACAAACCACACTGTAGACTTTCATGTGTGGTTTGAGCTTCTGTCTTCCCTGGCCCACATTCTACATTCATCTTCTTTTCGTAATCAAGTATCCACATTTTCCCCAAAAATTTGAAAGGGTATTACGACATAGAAGAATGACTCCTTTCCTTATCCTGTCTGTCCCATTCCAACAACAGTCTTATTAAAGTTCACTTTGCTTTACAAATCAAACCTATTCCCTGCAGTTTGTTTTCTCCCAAGGTGGTCCCTAGAGGAATATGACCAAATTATGAGAGAAAATTGAACGTATGAAATAGCTTGTGTCAGACAGTTTTAGTTGAATGTGACCATTTTTCCTTTTTAATGGAAACTAGGTTGTGTATTTCTTCTTGTCCTCTCTGCAGATGGGGGATAAATCGACCAGAGAGGTTAATTCTGAAGCCCTATGAAGAGACACTTCTGCAGGACTACTTAATAAATAATTAGGTATTGCAAACAGTGATATTTCATTTGAAATTGCTTAAAAAAATAATAACTCCCCCAGGCAAAAGAGCTTTATACAAAATATCCTCCTTCTATCAGATTTTGTTTTGCTGTCTTCGAGTGGTTTCAACGGCTCCAATCATGGTCAGAAAAAACTGCAAGTGGGATTTCAATATTTTTACTGAATTTTCAGTTATGGAGGTCATAGCTTTTAGGAATTACTTTAGTCACCTAGAAAATTTAAGAGTTCATAGCATCTGAGGCCAGAATGTGCAGCTTTTAGTGTGTAATGGGTCACTATTTCATTTCCATTTGTTGAGCCTAAAATAGCTGCCTTAGAATAAGGAACATGGTCTTAAAAATCTGAATATATTCCAGGGACAGAGAGCAGGAGGTACCAATATAACACTGAATAGCAAGGTCTTGTAGTGGTGTGTTTTATAAGCTGCTCTCTAGCTGATAATATTTTATGTTGCAGAGGAAAAATTAAAAAATAAGGTGTTAGGAAGACTATAAGGTAATTTAAGCACTGTGAGGTAACTATGTAATTTCCCAGTATTTATAAAATATTCTATTTTCATACATTTATTTATAAAATATTATCTTTTTATACATTCAGGGGTTATAAACAATCCGTCTTTACAATGTAAGTACAAAATTTGCTTTTGTTGTGGTTTTTTTTGTGAAAACTTGGTGTTCTCTGCAGAATAAATCTGATGTTTCTGTTCTCTTTCAATGTCTTAACACCATCCTGGTAAGTGGTAACCTTCCAAAAGACCCAGACAAATCAACCCTTCTGTTCTGGCCCCTCTAATTTGTCTGTCATATTCCAGGATACAGTTCTAATCCTCTAAATTGGCCGTGCAAGCATTCTTCTTTTGTATTGGTACGGGTTGTGGGCTGTTTGGTATGGTTTGGTTTTGTTTGGTTTTGTTTGGTCTGGATTTTGGGGGGTGTTGGTTTGGGGTGGGGGTTTTATTTTTGGTTGTGGGTTTTTTGATTGGTTGGTTGGTTTTTTGTTTTGTTTTTGTCTTTGTGAGGTTTTAGAGTTTTTCTTTTTGTTTTGTTTTCATTTTTGGGGTCTTTGGTTGGTTGGTTGGTTTTTTGTCTGGTTTTGGTTCGGGGTTTTTGGGGGTTTTGTTGGTTTGTTGGTTGGGGGTTTTGTTGTCATTGGTTGGTTGGGGTTTTTTTGTTTGTTTGTTTTATTTGGGGTGCTTTTTGGTTTTGGGGTTTTTTTGTTGTTGGTTTTTGGTTTGGTTTTTTCTGGTTTGGTGTGGTATGGTTTGATTTGATTTGATTTTGGTTGTATTGATATCAGACCATCAACTAATTTCCACAGAAATGTGTAGAACTGGTTTTGCTCAGACACATTTGATGTCACTCCCCTAGGAACATCAGTTACTACCAAATCAATTCTTAAACCATTTAATGAACAACTTTTTTTGTTGTTATTCATTTAAATGAAAACTTAAGAGAAACACATCATGAGGAACTAAGATAATTCCCTTGGGAAAACAGATATCCCTTGTGAATATACTTCAGCAACACACAAATTATCTTAATTCTTTCAAAAAGAAAACAAAAACAATACTTTTTGGACATATAATAAGAATAACTTATGTTTCTTGTACTTTTAGTCTCTCATATGGGGCCAATTTCTTTCTTACGTCAAAATCAGTTTTCAAGGCTCTTGTTTTCCAGGATATCTCATTTTAGGGTATCCATCTCTGTTGTAATGACTTGCAGTTGGTCACTAACCAAAGTCAGAGATACAAAATATTTTCCTACAAAATTTAGTCACTTTCTCATTTCACAGGCAAAAGGAAATAATAGGGGGATTTTTCTATATATTTTTTGTACAATTTCATTTTTAACAAGCTTATAAAACTACCTAATTCATTCATGTTTGATGTTGATAGTTTTGACACTTAAACTTGAGAGTTGATGAAATATGCTAAGTTGTAGCTTAGTTTAATTGCTAATAAATGGGTATTGGGTTTTTTTTTGTATACTTTTTTTTTTTATTTGTGCTCTCAAATGTCCTTTTTCAGCCCAAATTACTTTGAATTTTAGTCTGAGAAATGTTTTTTGAGGCAAGCAGGATGATGTCTCTGGGTGTATCCCATTGTTATTAGCACATTTCTCCTGTCATGCTTCTTAATTTTTCAATTTCACATAAATATATTATTTGTTGGCGCCATATTCTGTTTGTAGGAAGTAAATGTCTCATCATCAGTGCTCTGGCAATAGCTTACTTTAAGTGAACACTTACTGTTTCTTTATTGTTCAGAAAGAATTTTTATAGCCTATAACGCAGTGTTAAATATTATGCTCACTAAATAAGTACCCAAAACAAAACAGTCTCATTTAAATGAGGACCTATGATTTATATTTCACTCCTTTTGTGAATAACCCAAGAAGAAATATCAGACTTTGAAATAATCAGCACTGATACCTGAAGTTTTAGGCTGGGATGTTTTATGGGGCCTTGATGGCCATAGCAACTTATTTCAAGACTAATGAAAAGAAAAGAATGAGCTTTTTCTTCACCCTACACTCAACTGTAAAGAAATAGCAATTTTTACTAGTAGTATATGTCTAAAATCTGTTATCTAGTGAAGGATAAAGCAGCAAGGATAGATTATGTGATGTGCGTTTTCACAGGTGGAATACAACCTACAGATTCCTGTGACAGAAACGCCAAAGCCCATCACACTTATGTATGGTGCCCTGAGCTGTGTGGTAAATTAATGTCCAGGCTCTTATTTCACTACTTCTGAATGCAATGTTTCTTTTCCTTTGTGGCCAGGTGGTTTGGATCATAAGATCACAGAATCTCAGAATGATTTGGGTTGGAAGAGGCTTTGAATCTTATCCAGTGCCACCCCCTGCCGTGGGCAGGGACACCTTCCACTGTCCCAGGCTGCTCCAAGCCCCAGTGTCCAGCCTGGCCTTGGGCACTGCCAGGGATCCAGGGGCAGCCACAGCTGCTCTGGGCACCCTGTGCCAGGGCCTCCCCACCCTCCCAGGGAACAATTCCTTCCCAAGATCCCATCCAGCCCTGCCCTCTGGCACTGGGAAGCCATTCCCTGTGGCCTGTCCCTCCAGCCCCTGGCAATTGTCTCTCTCCATGTTTCCTGCAGCTCCTTCAGGCCCTGCAAGGCCACACTGAGCTCAGCCCAGAGCTTCTCCTCTCCAGGCTGAACAATCCCAGCTCTGGCAGCCTTTGCTCCCAGCAGAGCTGCTCCATCCCTCTGCCCATCCTGGTGCCTCCTCTGGGCCGGCTCCAGCAGCTCCAGCTCCTTCCTGTGCTGGGCCCGGGGCTGGGGCAGCTGCAGGTGGGGTCTCAGCTGAGGGGGCAGAGGGGCAGAATCCCCCCTGCCCTGCTGCCCACGCTGGGGCTCAGCCCAGCACAGGGGGTTTGGGGTCCCAGCACAGGGGGTTTGGGGTCCCAGCACAGGGGGTTTGGGGTCCCAGCACAGGGGGTTTGGGGTCCCAGCACAGGGGGGGTTTGGGGTCCCAGCACAGGGGGGGTTTGGGGTCCCAGCACAGGGGGGTTTGGGGTCCCAGCACAGGGGGGGTTTGGGGTCCCAGCTCTCACCCACAGCACCCCCAGGGATTCTGTAACCCAAACAACAATGGACAAGACTGATACAAATTATTCAAAATAATTAAATAATAGACATGTTAATAAATGACATTAGAGGAAAACAGATCTGTCTTGTAAAAAATGGAATTCCTTGCAGACCTGTTGAATTTCTTCAAATGGGTCAGGGTACACGGGCGATTCCACAGGTAGAGACACAGACAAAATGCCAGCTTTAAAGATGGGAAATGTCACTAATTTTTATGAAGTTTAAAGGAAAAATTACTAACTTTCAGACTGGGGAGAAGGTAACTGCAGAGATCTGTAGAGGAACCTCTGGCAGGAAAACAAT
>VZRV01006442.1:34258-48668 GCA_013398115.1 Falcunculus frontatus | reverse complement strand
ATGGGACAGAGAGGTCAAGAAGCAGCAGGACAAGACCCCAAAACGACTTTTTGGGATGAGAGATGGGACAGAGAGGTCAAGAAGCAGCAGGACAAGACCCAAAAATGACTTTTTGGGATGAGAGATGGGACAGAGAGGTCAAGAAGAGCTGGAGAGAAGATGCTCCACGACGTCTCACTCAGCCCAGTGGAGTTTTTGGGATTTCCAGCTCCCGGGACAGTTCTTACCACCCCCAGGACAAATCCCAGGATTTGTCCAGGACAAATCTGGACAAAATTCTGCAGTTAAAAAACCATATTTTAGCTGAAGAGAAAATCAGAAGAAACAGCTGAAGTTTTATCCGGGGGATTCATTCCCACTTTTGGAGCCCAGCACAGGGAAATCCATCCTGTGTCCATGTTCCCATCTCAAAATTAATGGGATTCCAGCTCCTAAAATCATCCTAAAAACATCTCCTGCAGCCCAGGAAAGGAGCTGGTAGAGGTGGACCATTTCCAAGGGGTGCCTTTGCCCATTGCTGTTATCCAAAGGTTCCCTCACTGCTAAAACCAAGGAATTAAGACCATTTTCCCACCTCTTCCCAAGCTTTTTCCTCAGGCTGCTCTGCCCCATGAGCTCCAGGAACGGATGGGATTTGCAATTCCACGTGTTGGGAACTTTTGGTCACAATTTTGGTCACAACCCAGCAGTGATTTTGACTGTTCTGCTTTTTGGGATTGCCTTTATTCCCAGCCTGATCATTCCCAGACCTCAGAGCCTCCTCTCATTCTGGAATATTTGGATGGAAATTCTGGGAGGTGTCAGCCATCCCACAGAGATCCCGGAAAAAGGCTGGGAAGTGACGTGGGATGGTGAGGGAAGCCCTCAGATGTGAGCCATGGATCATCCTCACCCCATCCTCCACAGCTGGAGCATCCCAATTCCAACCACGGATATTTGGGATGTGCCAGTTGAGGGAATGATCCCTGTTGGAAGCATCTGAGCAGCTTCCAGCACGTTCAGCTGTTTAGGTCCCACTTTGCTCATCACGAACACCAAAAATCTCCCATTCCTTTGCCAAGTTTCCCAGAGCTCCAGAGGGATGCTCTGGCTCACATTCCATGGAATTCCAGAGTTATTTAGGTTGGAAAAGCCCTTCAAGATCATGGAGTCCAAGCTGTGCCCAATCCCCACCTCGTCACCAGAGCACCGAATTTCACCTCCAGGCTTTCCTTAAAGAAATAATATTAATATTTTTGAGGTATTAATATTTTCAGGATATTAATAATATGAATATTTCCAGGATTAAAAGAACAGGAAAAGGAAAAGAATAATGGGAATAAAAGAAATAATTTTTGCCAAGTTTCCCAGAGCTCCAGAGGGATGCTCTGGCTCACATTCCATGGAATTCCAGAGTTATTTAGGTTGGAAAAGCCCTTCAAGATCATCAAGTCCAAGCTGTGCCCAATCCCCACCTCGTCACCAGAGCACCGAGTGCCACCTCCAGGCTTTCCCTAAAGAAATAATATTAATATTCTCAAGGTATTAATATTTTCAGGATATTAATAATATGAATATTTCCAGGATTAAAAGAACAGGAAAAGGAAAAGAATAATGGGAATAAAAGAAATAATTTTTGCTTTCTTGCCTGCATTTCTTGGACAGAGAAAGGGTGGCCTCTTGTCACCAGCCCTTTCTGAGGTCCCCGTGTGGCTCCTGATTTTGCTTTTCCATGGGAAGAAATTTGTGGCCGCTCCACAGGGAATGAGATGGAAAAAAGAGGTGAAAAGAGGGATAAAAATCCCATTTCTCCCATGGAACAACATCAGCTGAGCTGCTGTTTTAGAGGAGAAACGAGTGGAGAAGGATAAATCTGAGGGACACCAAATTGTGCCCTCACGGTGACAGTCACCCACCACAGCCCATCACGGAATTCTGATTTATTCCAATGGAAAAAACAGCCAGTGAGCCCTAAAAATAACCAGAGCCACTCCTCTGGATGAGATTTTAAGCCTCCACTTCAGATTTTCTCTTCCCTGTAAATAAGAGGCTGCAGGATTTGATTTGATGCAAGGAGGGAGGAAAATGATCCCTAAATTTGTAGCATTCTCCTGAATCCAAGTGTCCCAAAGAACATTTAAAGAACCTCACAGATCTTTTTTTTTTTAAGTTGTCCCTTTTCCCGATATTTTTTGCTCCAAGTGGGATTTACCAGTGAGAAAATTCATGAGAAGGTCACAGGATAAAAACCCCAGCCCAGAGCCAGTAACAAGATAAAGAAGAAATCTCATTTTCCCTCCTTTGCAGTATTTTTTTTTTGCAGAATTCCAATCAGACTCAGAATTCCAACCTCATCTCCTGTCCTCGCTTTTGGAGGGCAGGGAATTCTCCCCGTTTTTCCTGAGATTTCTCCCATTTTTCACTCACCTGGTCCACAGGAGACAAAAAGAAAGGGGAGCATCCAAAACCCAGCGTTTTTGAGACGTTTCATCCTCCGAAGCTTCACCAGAGATGGAAAAGGAGCTGGGCACCTCAGGACACAGGGAAAATCCTGCAGATTCCGGGAAAAATCAAGGAGCTGGGAGCCAACCCTGCTGCCTCTCGTGCTGCCAGGGAGCTGCAGCTGGTGCCAGGGAAATATTCCTGCAAAGGCAGCAGATGTTGGGAGCGAGGGATGAGGGAACGACGCGGAAGCTGCAGTCGGAGGTCGGGGGTTGTTCCCTCCAGGGATAACGGGAATGGAAGAGCAGGAAAAGCACATGGACACAGCTCCATCCTTCCATAATCCAAGGATCCAGAGCTCAGGGACTTCCTGGTGCACCTTGGAATGGGTTTCTGTTCACCACCCTGCAGGAACTTGTGGGAATCTTTCATTTTTTAACCATTTCATTCGGTTTGGACGTTCTCCAAGTCCTGTGCTGATGAGGTCCATGGATTTTTATCCCACTTTTTAGCTCCTTCCATGGGTTTCCAACCTCAGTCCTTGGTTTCATTTGCTGCTGCTCAGTTCTTGCACGAGGAAAAACCCAAAATTCCCTGGAAGGAGATTTTGGCTTGGGTCTGTTCTCTCAGGAATCTCGTGATGGGATGAGGGGAAAAGGCTTCAAGTTGTGCCAGAGGAAGTTCAGGTTGGATTTTAGGAAAAACTCCTTCCCTGATAGAGTGGGCAGACATGGAGCAGGTTTTCCAGGGAAGTGGTGGAGTCTTCATCCCTGGAAGTATCCAGAAAACAACCACATGGGACACTTGACAACGTGGTTTGGGATATTCAAAGTTGGACTTGATGACCCTGGAGGTCTCTTCCAACCAAAATGACTCCATGATTCCATGATTTTGGTTTTTAAAATCTGGGAGAACTGCTTGGGAATATTTTCTGTGCAACGTGGCAAGATCCAAAATGGCATTAAAACATCAACAGTGCAACTTGGAAAGCTCTGGAGTGACTGTGGAGGCTGGAAAAACCTGGAAAATCCACATGAAAATAGGATTCTCTTGAGGTTGAGCTGCAGGGAAACCCTGGGAGCCAAGGGGAAAAATGTAATTGATGGACAAGTGGGGGAATTTATGGCAAAAATGAGTAATGTTTGGGAAAATGGAGTAATTTATGGAAAAATTGAGTAATTTATGGACAACTGGAAATGGGAATAAATGAGCTGTGCCAGGAGCAAGCTGAGAAACCCCTTCCCATTCTCCATCCTTCATCCCGAGGCAAACAGGGATCATCCACAACCCACCCTAAACACCCACCATAATCAGAAATAAATCCCAAATTGCTCATTTTAGGGAAATAAAGAGATGAGGGATGGGCTGTGCTGGCAGCTGAGGGGTTAAACGTGAAGCTCCATTCCCAGGATTTCTCATCTTCAGGAAGCCACCCCTGTCTAGACCTGATGGTCTCTGAGATTATCCCACCCACAGAAGAGAATTCAGGGAAAAATTCCAGGCAACGGAGCAGCAAGAGAATAAATTGAATTTTCTTCCCTTGTTGTTTCTCTCAGGTGAAAATTCCTGTAAAAAAAAAAAAAAAGGAACAAATTCTTGTGGTTGGACAAAGAGTGGCGGTTTCCAATTAAAGGAAGGTTAATTTAGATTAATTAAATGTGTTTTATAACGAGGGTGTGAGCCTCTGCTGATCCCAAAGCCACCAAAGTGTCACCCTGCATGGGATCCAAACAATTCCAAACATTCCCACCCTTCACCAATTTCATTTAAAAAAAATGGAAAAGAAAAATCCCTCCAGGATCTCCTTTGGAGCACTGAGCACTTTTTTGGGGTTTCTAAATTGAGGGTGATCTAAATCCCACTGGGAATGGGGTTTTCCATTTGGAAGATGCAGGATTTCACTGGGAATGTTTCAACACGGGAAATAAAAGCAGATTTAGACCAGAAATGAAGGGGAAATCTGGGCATCTGAACCAGGGAGAACATCCCAGTGTGGAATCCAGAGGGAGCGACTCCAAGAACAGGAATTTCCTCATGGAAAGGGTTGAAGGAGCTGCTCAGGGAGGTTTGGATTTCCCATCCCTGGAGTTGTCCAAGGAATTCCTGGATGTGGCACTCAGGGCTGGGGACAAGGTGGGGATCAGCTTGGATGATCTTGGAAGGCTTTTCCAACCTCAAGGATTCTGTTAAAAATACAAAATTTTAATTCATAGCTAAAAAATTTCTCTTTATACCCAAAAAGGAGTCATGTCCTCACTGCTCACTCCTCGCTCCGTGCTGGATCTGGGCATTATTTGGGAATGTGACATTTTTTGGGACATTTTCACGTTAATCATGGAAGAAATTGTCCATCCATGGATCTGGGAGTGCAAATCCCATGGAATGATCTCTCCTTGACCCCCAAAATGGGAAGGGATGAGAGTGGAGCAATAAATCAGGAGGATTTTGATGCCGTGTCCGTTCTCTGAGCTGCTCCCTGGAGTCAGGGAAAAGTGGGAGAAGCAAGGCAGGAAAATATGGATAAAAACCATGGGAAAAAGATGGGGTGGGAGGAGTTTTCCAGCCCTCTCAGAAGGGATCTTGGAGCAACTTCCAACCAAAATGAGATAGTGGGAGATGTCCCTGCCCCTGGCAGGGGTTGGAATGAGAGGATCTTCCAAAATCATTCCATGATTCCAAAAGTCTTCATCAGACCATGGAACTTCTTCCAAATAAAGAGAGAATTGGAAAGTTCTGATTTTCCAAACCCTTCACGTCCTGCAGTGCTCTGAAACTAAAGTTTGGTTTCAGGAGGTTGGGAAGAGCTCAAATTCCTGAATGTAGGAGCCAAAAGGAGCAAAATTGGGAGAAAAATTTACAAAAAGGGACACAAAGCCCAGAAAAAAACATTTTAGGGATGGTTCACCTGGATCCCACTGAAGGCAAAAATTCCAAATACAAACATGTTTGGATATAGATGACTCTGATTCACTTCCTAGACAAGCAAAAAACCAGTTAAAAACAAATATAAAAATCTCTTTTCCTCCTCTTTGCACTTTTTAAAGGAATTTTAATGGAAACCATTTCCATCAATCACCTCTGGAAAGTCACTTGCCTAAAGCATGGAGAGAAAAATTCCAATTCAGGGAGGCTTTCCAAAGGGAAAAGCACTTCAGGTTGGAGTTTTTCCAGCTCATTTACAGGGATGTCAAGTTTAAAAACCTTAAGGAATGAGGAGGAGGAAGGGGGAGAGGGCTTAAAAATAAAAAAAAAAAATACAGCTATTTTAAATTTTGCCCCCAAAATATGCCCGGAGTTTTTACTGTTTTTGACAAGTTCCAACACACACAGGCACTTGGAGCAGCAACATTGCTCGATCCAGAAAAATTTGGAATTTATCCCCCAAAAAACCTCGGCAGAGGAAAAGAAAAGGAATAAAAAATGGTGGAAATTTAGGAATTGATGAGGAGAAAGAAGTCACAGGGTCCTAGAGCTTTGGACCAAGGGAAAAACTCTGGGAAACACCCAGGAGGGAAAACAAATCTCCTGGATCTCATGGAAAATGGAATATTTGGGACAGCACCAATGTTTCCTCTCCATCCAGAGAAGCAGGGATCATTCCTGGAATGCTGAGCTGAAGAAAATGCGACTCTTTCTAGCAAATAATTGGAATTCCTGGGAAAATCTCTGCTGAGGAGGGAGCAGGAGGAAGAGTTGGGGGAGCTGGAAGTTTTTGATGGAATAAATAATCCCAAGAACCTGGGAATTTAAGGAGAGGAGAAAGATTCAGCCCTTCAAAAGCTCCTAAAAATACCTCAGGGGTTTATTTTTATTTTTATTTTTAAGTGACGTGATAGAACACAAAAAAAATGGGAATTTAAAGCCAACAACCACAAAAACCTTCCCAAGAAAGGAAGGAAAAACTCCTCCAGCTGCAAAATTCCAGGGGTTGGGGCGTTTCCAACGGAAGTGGAAACTTCTGGAATTTCTGTTGTGCACATTCCCAAAAAAAGGTGAAAGAGCTGAGATGGGAAGTTTTGGAGCTGAGCGATTTAGGACAGGAGTTGTCCCTCCCACCAGGGCTCTGGGTTGGGATCCAGGCACCAAAAAAGGTTTCATTCTTCCCATAAATACTCACACCTGGCACAAATAATGAGGAAAAATCCAAATCCCAGGATCCATTCCCTATTTTTAGCTCTCATGATGTGGCTGAGTCTCTGTTTGTGTCCTCAGCTTGGCTCTCGTGGAATCCTGGAATGGTTTGGGTGAGAAGAGACCTTAAAAATCATCCAGTTCCACTCTCTGGACACTTCCCACTGTCCCAGGTTGCTCCCAACCTGACCTTGGACACTTCCAAGAATCCAGGAGCAGCCCCAGCTTCTCTGGGAGTTTTGTGTGAGAGTCTCACCACCTCAATCCAGCAAAAAAATGAAATTAATAACAAGGTGCTGAAGAGCTGAGGGTAAAAATCCCTAAAAAAAATCGACCTCAGCACTCCAAATCCCACAGCTGAGCTGTGATCCCACTAAAATCCAGGGTGCTCTTCCCTCTTTTGCCCACAGAAACAGCTGGTGATGAAAACCAGGAAATAAATCCCCAAGAAAACCAGGAAATAAATCCCCAAATTCACCCTCTGAATGGCATTTCCCAACTGGTTCCAAACCTGTTTTTTCACCCCACAGGGAATTCAGGGAATAATTGCCTGCAAGAGAGGACAGGTCCAGCCTTGTCTGCACAAATCCCAAAGGAATTCTTCATCTTTCTCCAGGAAAAGCAGCAGGATGGGATTCAGGCACAGGAATGGGAAGGAGAGGAGCCAGGTGAGGGATCTCACCTTGCTGGGTTTTTAGGAAAATCATTTAGAGATGTTTAAATGTCTTTTTTCAAAGCTGAGTTATTAAATCCCACTAAAAATCTGGGATCAGCTTCCCTGAAGTGAAGATTCCACTGGGAATCTTCAAGGTGCTCCAAACTTCTAAATCATCAGGAATCATCTTCTATCAGCTCCTAAAACCACAGAGAGATGAAAGAGAAAATCCAGGTCATTCCAAGTGCCCCATCCAACCCTAAATATCTCCAGGCATGGAATATCCACAATCTCTCTGTGTCCCAAAGTTGAATTTCCTGGTGTTTTGTCACATTTTTCCCCACTTAACAAGCTTAAAAAATGATTTTCTGCAGATAAAATGAGATTTTTTCCATGCAGGACAAAGCAGCTCTGCCTGGTTTCTCTCATCCCTGGGTTTGTACCCAAAGAAAAGAGCAAAAATCCACGATCCTCTGTGGAATCAAGGCTGGGAAAAGTGGTGAACTACTAAAAAAATGTGTAATTTTCAATTCCCTGCTCCATTTTCCCACTGAGCACTCCAAAGGTGGCTCTTGGGCACAGCTGAAGGGTTTCTGATCCTTCACCCAACATCTCAAGAGGCCACAATTCTGCTTTTTGCCTTAATTCCAGAAGTCAGGAATTCCAGCTGCTGCCAGGGCTTATCCCAACCTTGGAGTGCCACAGATTTGTACCAAAAAAAGTGAATTGATTCTTAAATTACTTCTCAATACTCTAAAAAAAAATTAATTATTTTTTCTATTTAAAAAACCGAATTAATTTTTTTCTATTTTTTAAAAATTCTAATAATTTTTTCTCTATTTTCTGACATTTTTTTGTCGTTTATTTGGACGTCACAGAATTGATGTGAACTGAATTTTGAACAAATTCCATTTTTATTTTAATGGGACTGAATTTTCTTATTAAATCTCTCTCCACAACTCCCTGACAGGAGGATGGAGCCAGGTGGGAGTCAGGCTCTTTTCCCAAGGAATAAAGGACAGGATAGGAAAAAATGGCCAAAAAGCTCCAAAAGCTTCCTGAGCTGACATTTTGGGGTTATTTTCACACTGGAGCACTTCAAAAAACCCCATTTGTTGTGTGGTTTTAATGCAGTTTAGAACCAAATTACTGCATTTTTGTGGCAGCAAAACCACCTCAATTCCCCCCAAAATTCCCTTTTAAGTGCCAAGAAAGCAAAATTAAAAGGCCAAAAGTAGCAAAGCTGATTAGGGAATGGAACAGAAAAAAAAAAATCTATCATCCTGACCTGTGCAGAGCTGAGGAGGTGGAAGCAGGAAAACCTGGAAATGTTAAAAAAGCACCAGGAAATCCCAGTAATTGGCTTTGTTTGCTGCTAATGAGCCACGGTGCTGTTTAATTAAACAGAAACCATTTAAAAGGGATTGCTGGAACATCAAGGAAGTCACCTGGAGGGTTTCTACCGAGAGAGATCAGAAAACACCAAAATATTTTGTGAGGTGAGGGCAAAATGAATTTTGCTTCAATACAGAGCAAGAGCTCAGCAAAACCTTTGGGTTTCCAGGGTCTCAAAGGGCCCCCAAAGATTTCTTTTCTGGCACAACATCCAAGCCAAAATACCTGGAAATGTCCCACTGGAGCCCACAAACCTCATGATTTTGTGATGATTTTATTGAGGGTTTTTATCTGTAGGCAAAACCCACGAGACATCCAAAGATTTTTGCCTCTTATTGCTTCAGTTTTCAGGTTTTGAGGTCCTGAGGACAAAAACTCCAATCAATCTCAGTTTCCAGCCCCCAGGTAAGGATTGGAAATGCTGGGATCTCCAGTTTGGAGTCAGAGTGCCCAAAAAAATCATCCAGTAAGCCAAAAAAAAAGATAATCCTGGCAGTTTCACCCTGTCTTTAGCAGCTTTTAGCAGCAGAGGAGCTGCCAAGGCTTCATTCACATTCTCTGAGGTGCTGAAGTCATCAAAAAGCAGCTCTTCATTCTTGGACTGATTGTAGCTCGCTGGAATTTCTTCATGGGATTTCACACCTGTGGTATTCAAAGATTAAAAAGAGATTAGGGTCTAAATCAGATCAAAAATGGATTGGAAAAGGAATATCTGTAGGATGAAATTCCCTCTTTGGAGTTGATGTGGTTTCTACTGCTCACGGAGGGTTTGAGAGATGATTTTGTGGGGATTCCACAAAACCTTAGAACTGGACAAGATTCCTGATGGAATAATGGAATATTTTGGGTTGGAAGGGATCTTAAAGCACATCCAGTTCCACCCCATCCATGGGCAGGGAATTTTCCACCATCCCAGGTTGCTCCAAGCCTCANGTCCTGTCCCTCCATCCCTTGTCCCCAGTCCCTCTGCAGCTCTCCTGGAGCCCCTTGAGGCCCTGCAAGGGGCTCTGAGCTCTCCCTGGAGCCTTCTCCTCTCCAGGTGAACATTCCCAGCTCTCCCAGTCTTTCAATAATACTCATTCTTTTGAACAGCGAAGGAATGACTTGGCACGGAATCCTTAGGAACTGCCTCTAACTGGCGTTTTGGGGTCACTAAATAACCCCAAAAAGTCAATTACGGGCTGCTCCTCACCACAAACACCGCTTGAGCCGCGCCTCCTCCTGACGCCACCTCAGCGCCGCCATTACTGCCCCCGCCGCAGAACTACAACTCCCATCGTGCCCCGCGACGCGGCGCCCATCGGGAGCCGCGCTGAGGCGGCGCGGAGCCTGCTGGGCATTGTAGTCCCGGCGGTGGCAGCGCGGCGGGCGGGGAGCGAACTACCGGCGGCCGGAGGAAGCGGGGGCGGCGGGGCCGGGACCGGGATCGGGGCAGAATCCCGGGATCGGGATGCGGGGGCGGCCCGGGACGCCGCCTCGCTGCCCGGAGCGACACCATGCACCCGGCCGTGGCGGTGGGGCTGGTGTTCGGCGGCTGCTGCAGCAACGTGGTGTTCCTGGAGCTGCTGGCCAGGTGCGGGGCCGCCGAGAGGATTTGAGGGGGGGATAAAGGGTCAGGGAGCCCATTCCAATGGGATCGGGGTGAGGGCTCCCCCACCGGCTTTAGGATTTGTGAGGGGAGGCAGCAGCAGCGATGGCAGAGTGGGTTTTTGGGGGGGATTTGGGGTGTGGGGGTGCCCGGGGCACTGAGGGGGGTTTTACCCCCTCAGGCCCTGGGGCTCCTCATCGGGGTGTCAGGATGAGCCCAAACTTGGTTTATCGCCTTGTGTCCCCGCTGGATGGGGTTTTTGGGGTGTTTTGGGGTTGTTCTCTTGGTGTGGGCCGTGTCGGTGACCTCCCGGGGCACAGGGACCGTGACATCGGCGTGTCCCCAGCGCTTCCCAGCCCCATCCCAGCTCCCGGAGCGGGCACCGCTGAAATCCCAAGGAGAAGACGTGCAGGAGCTGGCCCTGGAGACAGCATTTTCCATATTTTCCATCTGGAAATGCGATCTTGGGAATCGTCACTCGCTGCAAAGTCACCGAGTCGCTTTGGCGGTGGAGCGGAGTTGAATTCCCAGCTCGGAGGTTGATGTTTTTTGGGGATCTCATCCTGATGGAGGAAGGCTGGAAGGGTTTGGGAAAGGGCTGGTCAGAAAGCTGGAAAAAAAAAGTGATGCCTGAACTGGTTTTATGTTTAAAATCCCAGTTGAGTCAGCGTGGGGCTGCATCCCCTGAGCCCTCAGTGCACTTCAGCCAGGCCCAGGCATTCAAAACCAGCCCTTACTCCTTCCCTGCTCATCGATATCCCAGATTTTTAAGGGAAAAAGGAACTCCAGAATCCAGCAGTTGGGATATTTGCTCCAAAAGGGGATTCAGGTGCCTTAACACGAGGTTGCACAATCATTGGATAAATCAAGAAGCAGTTCCTGGAAGAAGAGACCTCGTGTTGGGAGTTGTCTTTCCTCTCAGAGATTGCTCCAACCTCTGCCTTTCCTCCCTGCCTCGTGTTGCAGCATCAGGGACAGAGGAGGAATGAATCCTTTGGAAGCAAAAAAAAACCCTTTGGATTTGGCTTCTTGCCACTGCTGTCTCCTCCGAGCAAACCTTAAACCAAAACATTTGGCCCTATTCAAAAACTGAATTATTCAAAGGGGACTAAACCCCAGAGCAGCAAATTCCAAAAATTCAACTGCAGACATCAAGGAAAAGCTGCTTTTCACACAAAACCTTCTCTTAAGCAGCACCTCTCATCCACTTTACAAATTTCTCTGTTCCTAACAGGTCAGTTCATCTTCCTTTTACCTGCCCTGCTCACTTTTAGTCCCAAAATTGGGATAACACCAATTATTTGTTTGTATCTTGGAAGGAAAAGTTTTTCCTGCAGATGAATATTCCCATAACAAGCAAAATCCTGGAGCAGGATCACAGGAAAAGGCAGTGACCAGGCTGGTGAGGAGTAGTAAAGGTGATTGGGAAGAAATTTGCTCAGGATTTTTCAGGAAAGTAAAGGAATGAGAAGTGTTCAGTCTGGAGATGCCTGAGGGCAGACAAAACACTTTAAACATGTGCAGAGCATCTGCAGAGGAGAGGAGAGAAATATTTCTGCTGGGCTGTGGAGGCAGAACAAGAAATCAGAGGCTTGAATTGCTGTGGAAGGGATGGAAATCAGGCCCCAAAATTAGATTTTCTCCCTTTCCATGTGGTTGGATTGTAGGAGAGAGAGCAGGGAAACTTCATGCTGGGAGGACTCTTATCAGTTACCTACAGCTGAAGCAGATCTTGGGTTGATAGATCCAGATTTCTCTCTGGTTTGAGGTGTAGCTGGGTGAGGATTGTGAGCCAAAGAAGGGGCAGATAAAGCCCTTTCTTATCTCTCTGTTATCAGCCAGTGCATAACCCTGAGTGCCAACACTGCTGATAAGGTGGGGTCATGTCCAGGGATCTGGGAACTGGGAGGAGGCAAAGTCCAGTGCATGGAAGCAGCCTTGGATTATCCCAGGTTTACAGCTCCTCGTGTTCCCCTCTGGAGATAAGGTTGGAGATAAGGTTGGAGATAAGGTTTGCAATCCTGGAGCTTCTGGCTCTGCTTCAGAGTCTCTTTTCTTCTCCCCTCAAGGAACTTTTGAACCTTTCAACCTCAAGATTGAAGTTTTATGGACAATTAAGCTGGGAAGAATGTGGGAATTGGCAGGTGGGCAGAGGGGAGCAGCTCAGGGTGGTGCCTATCCCTGGAAAAAGCAGGGAGAAGGGAATTTTTCCAGGTGCTGTTTGATGCCAGATGGGGCCAGCCCTGCACTCACCAGGTCCTGCTGCTCCTGAGAGCTCTGTGGAGTGACAGAGGAGAATTTGGAGGAGACAGCTTGGATATTCCTCGTTTTCCAGGGCATCTCCCAGCTTGAATCCTGCAAAACTGCATCCTCAAGTGCCAAGGACAGCACATTCCATGAGGAAGCTGTGTCCTTGTGCAGCAGGGTGGGGAGCAGGACTCTCCCAGGAATTCCTGGCCTCAGTTTTTGGGAAGGATTCCCTCAAATCTCTCTGTCTCCCATGAGCTTTCCCATGATCTGCCCTGTCACAGCCTCCTCTGAGCTTCTGCTTCCCAGGAAATCCTTCCCTGTTCCCTGGAAGCTCCTTAGGGAGGATCAGGGTGTGGGGAGGGTTTTTTTGGTGTCTTGACCTGGTGTGGAATTCCTCTTCCCATGGGATAAACACAAAGCTTGGGTTGCTCAGAGGTGGTGGTGTTTCTGCATTCCTGGGTCCCTGTGAGGGGATAAAAAGAGACTTAGAGGATCTCTCTTGAGCTCAGACAAAGTTTTGTGGCTTTTGAAACCTTGTGGAGTTGGTGTCACATCCACAGGATCCGTGGATGCCACGTGGGATTTACTGCCAGGACTTTTTTGGGTTCCTGTGAGGAGTTTTGGCCCCTTTTTGAGCCTACAACCAAAGGGATTTTTTTGGCATCCAAAAAACCCAGAGGAACTGAAGCTTTTTTCGAGGAAATCGAGCAAATCTGAACCAGGGACACTCTGCCAGCACAGCCCTGACCTTGGCACTTCCCTCCTGCAGCAGGAATGAGGAATATTGGGATTTCCAGCTGCCTTTTCCTCCTGGGTGGACTCATCACTGATCACCTCCAACAAACACAGCAGCTTTTAGGAAGGGACAAAGTCCTCCTAAAGCCACTTCCCATGGGAAAGAGAGAGATCCAGCAGTTTTCTCTTTCACTTCCTGACCTGACTGACCAGTTCCTGCTGGGAAATGTTTGAGGAAACACCCTGCAGGTGTTTGCACAAATTCAGGTGAATAAACCCTGAGTAAATCCTCTCTGGGGTGTTTCTCCTCTGGAATAGGGAACTGTTGCCTCCTTTTATTGGATCCCAGTGGTTGTTCTCCATGGAATGGCTCTGATCCTTGTCTCTCCATGCCTGCAGGCAGTTCCCAGGATGTGGGAACATCGTGACTTTCTCCCAGTTCCTGTTTATTGCAGTGGAAGGTTTTATCTTCGAGGCCAACTTTGGGAGGAAGCGCCCGGCCATTCCTATCAGGTACAGTCCCAATGTTTTCCCAGGCAGGAATTGCCTGGCTGCTCTCTCTTTATCTCCAAAAAGCATTCCATAAAAGGACTTTTCCACTTTTCCTGGCTAAATCCCATCCATCCTGCAGCATCTGCAGAGCCACGTTGGGAAGCTGTCAGGCCTGATAAAATATGAACTCATTTATTGGGAATTTTTAACGGGAAATTGCCATCAGATCCTTCCCTGTCACAGGAACAGGGCAGAGTTTTGCACAGGGAAGAGTTTGCTGTGCTTAAAGAGCTTTTAATCTCTGGGATTTAGTGTGGTGGGAGCGGGAAGGGAGAGTTTCCCTGGAAAATCACCCAAATTCCCTTTGCATTTCTCCACTGGGGATGATTTTGGTGACAGAGCCGGGAGCTTTGCTCTGCTCCAGGCCTTTCCATGCATCCCATGATCATTCCTGAGGGGTCTCTCAGCATCTCAGGGAGGTTCCTGCACAGCTCCCAGATATTTTGCCATGTTTCAGGAACTATTTCATCATGGTGGCCATGTTCTTCACCGTCAGCGTGGTCAATAACTACGCCCTGAACCTGAACATCGCCATGCCGCTGCACATGATCTTCCGCTCGGTGAGCTTCCTCCTCTTCCTCCTCTTCTTCCTCTTCCTCCTCCTCTTCCTCCTCCTCTTCCTCCTCCTCTTCCTCCTCCTCTTCCTCCTCCTCTTCCTCTTCCTCCTCTTCCTCTTCCTCCTC
>VZRV01006442.1:17387-30722 GCA_013398115.1 Falcunculus frontatus | reverse complement strand
AACCTGGGAATGGGATGGGGACACAGGAGCCTGTAGCTCTTACAGGGACATGGGAACCTGGGAATGGGATGGGGACACGGGAGCCTGGGAATGGGATGGGGACACGGGAACCTGGGAATGGGGTGGGGACACAGAAACCTGGTGAGGGGATGGGTTTGAGAGCTTTAAAAGTGACACTGATTGTTTTTGGAGTTTAAAGAGTTCAGTCTCATCAAGCCGGGGCGTTCCTTTCAGGAAAAATCCTGATTTGATCCGACACTGCCACTTTTTTGCTGGAATCTCTGGATTCCCTGGAGCAGAGTGGGAAGCCAGTGGCTGCTCCCAGCTCTGCTCAGGCAGGAGGGAGCTCTGGGGCAGCTGCAGGGACCTGGTGGCTCGTGGTGACTTTTGTGTCTCCCTTCAGGCATCTGACTCCAGCTTAAATCAAGAGGATGGACCCCAGGTTTTCCTCTGGTGGCTGCTGGGTACGTGAGGGCCACATTTCTGGGATACTGGCAGGACTCTTGGAATTCTCTTGGCAAAAGCAGCTTTGCCTGGTACAGAGAGGGAGAGGGGCTGTGCCTCATCCAGGTGTTCCTTCAGCACAAGATTTCATGGAGGAGGCTTTAAAATGTGGCACTGGAGTTTGGTTTTCTCTTTGGGAAGGCTCTTTGGGAAATCTGGGATTGATTATTATCAGCAGTGACACAAAGTGCATCCCTGGAATCCCCTTTTTAAGAGCTCTCTTGGCATCTCAGCCTTTAATCAAACCCCAGGGTCGTTATCAGTTTTCTTATCAAGTCTGGGTGGTTTGGTGGGTTTTTTTTCCCCTGAAATCCAAATCTGGTGAGTTGCAGCTGCTTCCCTCGAGCTGTGCTGCAGGGCTGTGCTTCTCTTCCAGGCATTGCTGCCCTCACCTTCGCCCTGCTGATGTCTGCCAGGATGGGGATTTTCCAGGAGACGCTGTACCAGCGCTTTGGGAAGCACTCCAAGGAAGCCCTTTTCTACAATGTGAGTCCCTTTTCCTGCTTTTCCTGCTTTTCCTGCTTTTCCTGCACCCTTCCACTCCTGGGCTGGGCACAAAAAGGATCACACACTGCCAGGATGGAGGCTGCTCTCATCCAGCTGCTTTCCAGCAGGGAATTGGGCTGGGTTCCCATCCCCTGATCCCACCTTGGATTTGTTTCTCCCCCCAGCACGCCTTGCCGCTCCCTGGATTCCTGCTCCTGGCTCCCAACATTTACCACCACGCCGTGCTCTTCAACCAGTCTGGTGAGTGCTGTGCAGGGAGTTCCATGCTCCTGGACCTTCCTATCCTCTGGAAAATCCTCTGGGAAGTTTCCTTCATGCAGTTGTTTATGCTGGCATCTTGGCATGTTCCAAGCCTTTTGAATTTTGAGGAATTTTCAGGAAGGAATTTCTGGCTGGGAGGGTGGGGAGGGGCTGGGATGGAATTGCCAGAGAAGCTGTGGCTGCCCCTGGATCCTTGGAAGTGTCCAGGGCCATGTTGGATGGGGCTTGGAGCAGCCTGGGACAGTGGAAGTGTCCCTGCCCATGGCAGGGGGTGGAATGGGATGGTTTTAAGGAACCTTTCCATGATTCCATGATTAAAGCCCACAGTTCTCACTGATGCCCACACACCAGCAGGGCCCAGCCACATCCAAGAGCGATCCCTGGGAAAAGGAATGTGGGAGCTCAAAAATGGGAGGAACAGGACCAGATCCTCAATGAGGGATGTGAACATGGACCTTTTGGGATTTGTTTGCTGGTGCTCCAGAGGATTTGCCGTGGGAGCACCGTGGATTCATCCAAAACAACAGCTCTGACACAGGAGCTTTCCTCCTTATCTCTTTTTCTTAATTTTTCCTTGTTTTCCATTCTTCCCTCTGGAATTCCAAGCAGAAGGGCTGTGTGAGGCTGCAGGGAGTCCTGGATCGTGGTAAATCCTGGGAAGGAGAGAGATTCCTCTCCTTGCATCCTCCTCCAGCAGTGACCTGATCCCATCTTTGTTTCCCTGCAGAGCTGTTCCAGGTGCCAGTGATCGGCCTGACCCTGCCAATCATGTGGTTCTACCTCCTCATGAACGTCATCACCCAGTATCCTTTATCCCACTGGGGTGGCAGAGCAGGAATGGGGCTGGGTTCCTAAATCCTTGGAACTTGGAATCCTCCTTCCCTGCCCTTGGGAGCTGCTGGTGGTGTAACTCCAAACATACAGGGAAAAGGGGAACGTTTTTGGTTGGTTTTTTGAGGTTGGACTCGATGATCTCAGAGGTCTTTTCCAACCTGGTTCATTCTGGGATTCTGGGACTTCTGCTCCATGGAAATGGAGGAGTCTGGAGGGTTGGACTCGATGATCCCAAAGGTCTTTTCCAACCTGGTTCATTCTGGGATTCTGGGACTTCTGCTCCATGGAAATGGAGGAGTCTGGAGGGTTGGACTCGATGATCCCAAAGGTCTTTTCCAACCTGGTTCATTCTGGGATTCTGGGACTTCTGCTCCATGGAAATGGAGGAGTCTGGAGGGTTGGACTCGATGATCCCAAAGGTCTTTTCCAACCTGGTTCATTCTGGGATTCTGGGACTTCTGCTCCGTGGAAATGGAGGAGTTGGGAGGGTTGGATTCAATGATCTCAAAGGTCATTTCCAAACTGGTAAATTGTGGGACTTCTGCTCCATAGAAAAGGAGGAGTCTGGAGCTTCCCTTGTCCAACCTTTACCAACACAGCCCCATCTGCTCCAGTGGGGGAATCTGGGATTTGGGGTTTCCCTGAGTTTGTAGCATCCCGTTCCAACCCAGCTGTGGAGATGCTGATCCCAGGAGGGAATTCCACCCACCCACCCCAGGCTGCCCCTCTCCCTGACCCTTCCCATTCCCAAAGGGAATCCCCCCAACCTCCATCCCTGCTGTCCCTTACCTCCTGCTCCCAGGTACGTCTGCATCCGCGGCGTCTTCATCCTGACCACGGAGTGCACATCCCTCACGGTCACCCTGGTGGTGACCCTCCGCAAGTTCGTCAGCCTCATCTTCTCCATCCTCTACTTCCAGAATCCCTTCACAGGCTGGCACTGGCTGGGCACTGCCTTCGTCTTCGTGGGCACCCTGATGTACACCGAGGTGTGGAACAGCCTCGGGCCCTTCCTGAGGAGGAGGAGGAGGCCGAAGGAGGAGTGAATCCAGGGATTCTCCACAGGGACTTGTTGTTTTCCAGAGCAGAGCAGCAGGGAGCCCCCCCCCAGGGGGTGTTTTTATTACAGGGGAGGTGTTGGCTGTGCCAAGCTCCTGGGAAAATGGGGAACCTCCACTGGGAACTTCGGGAATGGATCATGGAGAAACAATCTGGTTATTTTTTGCGAGTTGGCATTTTATTATGTCACCTCTTTTGCATCCAATTTTTCTGTTTTGGTTTTTTTTTTTTCCCCATTGGAATAATCCTTTTTAAGGAAAAGCTGACCCAGAGCTTTGTTAGGAGCCCAACTTCGTGCTGTTGGCTTGGATCAGCTGGACCCTGAGCCACTTTGGTGCCGTCCTTTAATTGTCCCAGTGTCTGGAGCCCCATTTCGGTGGGAATGCCAGGCCTGGCTGTTCACCTGAATCCCTGATCCCTGTGCTGGGAGGATGTGGGATACATCCCCTACTGGAGAGGGCTGGGTTTACTCTGCTTTTCCCAGTTCTCCTCCCATCCCTTGGGATCAGCTTCCTCATGGCCCCCTGCCCCTCAGTGTCACCCCTGGCTGGTTTTCCTGGAGTTTCCCTGCAGTTTTCCTGGAGCAGCACCTTGTTCCCGTGGTGGTGCTGCTGTCCCTGCTCAGCTGGGACAGTTGAGGCACCCAGGATGTCACCCTGATCCACATCCAGCGTGGCTGAGGAAGGATTTTACTCCTTCGTTCCAAGAAAATTGGTGAGCAGGGATAAAGGGGTTTCATAGCAAAGGAAAAAGGATGGAAAAAAATCCCAAAGTGATGGAAAGGCACCGCCTCCCACCCAGGCATTCCTCAAACCAAGGTCACCTTTCCAAAACTTCTTCCCTTTATTTTTGCTGCTGATTTTTATCAGCTGTCTGGGATATTCCCCTTCCCAGCTTCCTGTGGCCTCATCCTTGCTGGGAGGCAGAGTGGGAAAAGGGAACTCCATATCCCAGCGGTGCTGCTGGGACCTGCAGCTCCATCCTGAGGTCCTGAAGGATTTTCTTTCCCAGATTCAATTTTTCCTGAGCCTGAAAAAGCTGAATTTCAAGTGCCATGGGATATTTCCAGGGATTTTGTGGATGGGGAGGCTGCCCTGGTGTAGGTCAGATTTTGCTTCCAGCTGTTTGTGGTGGCTCCAGGAAGGACCTGGAGAGAGACAAAACCTTTATCCTTGATTTTCATCTTCCAAGCTCTTTACACGGAGCTTCAGCCGGGATGGGGAGGTGGGGAAGCAAACAGAAATTTGGGATGGAAGATTTTAGGCACAGGGAGTGACTGGTGAGGTTTTTCAGGGATCAGAGATGGCTGGGAAACACTGGAGCCGTAATTCCAGGTCTGTGGGTGCTGGATCCAGGGATTCCTGCATCCAGGGATTGCTGCATCCGGGGATTGAGCAGAGCCGAGCCTGAGGGGGTGTAACACTGCACGTAGCTACTCCCAGGTGTAACATCCAGTGCCTACTCTGGGTCACTCCTCCTCTCCAGGACCCTGCATGTTGTCCCCAATTCCTATGGGAATATTGGGGGATTTGGGCATTCCCCTTTTTTTTTAACCACGTGCTTTTCACTCCCAGCACATCAACCGTGGGTGGTTTGTTGCTGTCAGGGGGATTTTTTTTAACTTCCCAGTGTGATCAGTGTGTTTGGAATATTTATGGCTGCTTGGAGTCACAGGAATGGCAGCAATTCCCTTCCTGCTGGACAAGAGAGGAGCAAAGGTCTGGGTAGAAGGGCCTCGTTAGCCAAAATTAATTAAATCCAGGCTCCCCCCTCTAGGCTGGGGCTGCTGATTAGTTGGGTTTTAATGTTTGTGTAGAGATCAGAGCACCTATTTTTTAGCAGAGGCTGGAAAAAGGAAGGAGCCCGACCGCTTTTGGGGTGGCTGGTTGGGTTTAGGGTGGGATTTGGGTTGGTTTTTTTTAAAGTGAAATAAATCTGTATCCTCTTCAAAGGATTTGGGGTTTGTTTCTCATTTCACGCTTTGCTGGTGGATGGGAAATGAATGGAATCATGGAATTGTTTAGGTTGGAAAAGCCCTCTAAGTTCATCCAACCATTGCCAGCACTGCCAAGGCCACCACTGAGCCATGTCCCCAAGTGCCACATGGATTTTAAATCCCCCAGGGATGGGGACTCCACCCCCCTGTTCAGCCCTTTCCATGAAGAAATTTTCCATGAATATCCAATCTAAAAATCAATAAACCATTTCTCTTTAATATGAGAGAAAATAAAGACTCAGCCTGGCTGGGTGGGATTCAAGAGAAGACCCCACCATCACATCCAAGTTTCCCTAAATCCAGCACCAATGTGAGCCTGGAGTAGTTGGGACTGAGGGAATTCAGGATTTGAGGTTTCCCAGCAAGACTCAGATCCTCACACCATCGAGATTTGAGGTCCCAGGCAAGACTCAAATCTTCGTCAGAATCTGAGGTTCTCCAAAAAGACTCAAATTATCAAACCAGAATTTGAGGTTCTCCAAAAAAGACTGAAGTCGTTAAATTGTTAAAATTTGAGATTCTCCAAAAAGATTCAAATCAGAATTTGAGGTTTTCTAAAAAATGTTTAAATCCTCAAAACATCAGAATTTCAAGTTCTTCAAAAAGCCTCAAATCCTCAAATCAGAATTTGAGGTTTTCTAAAAAATATTTGAATCCCCAAAACATCAGAATTTGAGGTTCTCCTAAAAGACTCAAATTCTCAAATCTGAATTTGAGGTTCTCCAAAAAGACTCAAATACTTAAAACAATTTGAGGTTGTCCAAAAAGACAAGTCCTTAAACCATCAAAATTTGAGGTTCTCCAAAAAGATTCAAATCCTCAAACCTTCAGAATTTGAGGTTCTCNGCAAGACTCAAATCTTCGTCAGAATCTGAGGTTCTCCAAAAAGACTCAAATTATCAAACCAGAATTTGAGGTTCTCCAAAAAAGACTGAAGTCGTTAAATTGTTAAAATTTGAGATTCTCCAAAAAGATTCAAATCAGAATTTGAGGTTTTCTAAAAAATGTTTAAATCCTCAAAACATCAGAATTTTAGGTTCTCTGAAAACATTCAAATCCTCAAATCAGAACCTGAGGTTGTCCTAGAAGACTTAAGTTCTCAAATCCGAATTTGAGGTTCTCCAAAAAGACTCAAATACTTCAAACAATTTGAGGTTGTCCAAAAGATTGAAGTCCTTAAACCATCAAAATTTGAAGTCCTTCAAAAAGACTCAAATCCTCAAAACATCAGAATTTTAGGTTCTCTGAAAACATTCAAATCCTCAAATCAGAACCTGAGGTTCTCCTAAAAGACTTAACTTCTCAAATCCGAATTTGAGGTTCTCCAAAAAGATTTAAATGCTCAGAAACATCAGAATTTGAGGTTCCCCCAAAAGATTGAAGTCCTTAAACCATCACAATTTGAGGTTCTCCAAAAAGATTCAAATCCTCAGACCCTCAGAATTCAAGGTTCTCCAAAGATACTCAAACTCTCAAATCAGAATTTGAGATTCTCCAAAAAGATTCTAATGCTCAGAAACATCAGAATTTAAAGTTCTCTGAAAAGACTAAAATACTTAAATCAGAATTTGAGGTCCTTCAAAAAGACTCAGATCCTCAAAAACCAGAATTTAAGGTTCTCCCAAAAACCTGAAGTCCTCAAATCAGAATTTGAGGTTCTCCAAAAAACTTTAAATCTTCAAATCAGAATTTGAGGTTCTCCAAAAAACTTTAAATCCTCAAAACATCAGAATTTGAGGTTCTTCACAAAACTTTGAATCCTCTCTAAAACTCTGGGCTCAGTTTGACCATGACCAACTTAAGGTGATCCAAAAAAACCCAGAATTCCCTGAAAAAATCTGGGAAATGGAATGGAAATACTCCCTATCTGCAATCCAGCAGCAATTCTGCCTTCAACCTCAGCCAGATGTTCCACACTTCAGGATGCAGGAAAGGGCAGCATAATCCAGATGTTTTGGGAAGGAATTTGATGTTTGGGTTTGGAATTTGATCCATAATCTGGGAATGGAGCACGGGAGAGGGAACAGCAGAAAAGCTGAAGGAGGGAAGGCAAGAAACTGATAATTTTCCTGACTTTAGGAAAATTCAGCTTCTCCCTGGTGCTTTTAAAATCCCATTTCCTATTTCCATGCGAGACCTGGCCCATGTTGTGGGATCTCACTCGTGGAAAGTTCGGGAAGCTCAGGGCTCAAGAACTGATTGTAAAATAGATTATTTTCCAGCATTATTACCTGAAACAAATGCAAGTGAGCCCCTGCTCAGAGAAAACAAATCAGTTCTTTTTCCAGCTGGGAAATAAGAGGAATAGTTCTCCTCCTCCTGTATCCTCAGCTCTACAAAATCCAAATAAAGATACAATTCCTGCACTGGAAAGTTGAAAATTTAAGGCTGTTCCTGTAAATAGGAGAAGATTGAATCGCTGAGGTCACTCGAGAGGCTCAAGGATTTTGCAGGATTCTGGACTCCAAGCTGAGGAGATTCAGGGAAAACTTGGTTTGGTTCGTTTTCTGCAGGAAGGAGTAAATATTCCAAGAGTGGATGAATGTGGAAGTGATCTTGGCTGGGAGAACTGGGCAGGGATGGAAGTGAAAGGAAAAAGAGACTGACGTGGCTGAAATGCTGCATCCAGGGCTGCATCCAACAGCTGCAGGACCTGGAGCTGCTGGAGCAAATCCAGAGGAATCCATGGAGCTGCTCCAGGGCTGGAGCCAGGCTGGGAGAGCTGGGAATGTTCTCCTGGAGAAGAGAAGGCTCCAGGGAGAGCTTCCAGCACATTCCAGGGCCTCAAGGGGCTCCAGGAGAGCTGGAGAGGGACTGGGGACAAGGGATGGAGGGACAGGACCCAGGGAATGGCTTCCCAGTGCCAGAGGGCAGGGATGGATGGGATCTTGGGAAGGAATTCCTGGCTGGGAGGGTGGGGAGGGGCTGGGCTGGAATTCCCAGAGCAGCTGTGGCTGTCCCTGGATCCCTGGAAGTGTCCAAGGCCAGGTTGGATGGGGCTTGGAGCAGCCTGGGAATAGTGGGAGGTGTCCCTGGACATTGGATGGATTTTAAGGTCCCTTCCAACCCAAACCATTCCATGATTCCATGGTTTGCTGCAAGATTTTGGGTGGTTTTTCAGTCCAGTCCAGCTCCCACCTCACTGAACTGCCTTGGCCAAAAAAAAACCCCCAAATTTTGCAGTTTTGGCTCTGAGCTCCCTCTGAGCCAGGGCTCTGGAACAGCTTCACTTCCTGTTCTACCAAAATCCACGATGGAAATCTGGAGCCTTGGAAGAGCTGCTGCTCTTCAGCTTGAGGATCCAGCCAGCTGCTCCATGGGAAGTGCTTCCTAAAAAGCTTTGGAATTGAAGGCTCCCTGAATCTGAATTACTCACCCTGAGCTGCTTCATTCAGTCCATCCTATTTAATCAACAAAACCCTTGGCCACGAGGGACACTTTGGGCTCTTCCACGGCTCCAAACTGGGACAAAATCCCATTTTCTGTGCAGGGAAAGGGCTCTGAGGAGGAACCTGCTCAGGCAAAAGGGCTCTGGAAGTAGAAGGCAATGAAAATTAATCAGGACAAACGTTAATTGAAGAGTTTTATTGTCTTGTCAAAACCCAAATCTTCACTCACTTCTTACCCTTTCAGCTGGTTCTCAATAATTATTCTCATTTTTTGCTGATGACTCCTCGCTAGGTTGTTTAAATCCACTTTCAAATCAAATAATTGTGACTCAGCCACATACTATTTTAAAAAATCCCCCAAGCCTGTGCTGGTTTTCACTCCCAATTTCCCTCTGAACATTTCACAAAATCCCTCTTCTAAATAATTCACCAGTCCCACAATACAGACAATATTATCAGAAGCCCTGGTGCTTCCACACCTCAATTAAATCCGTAATAGAAGAAGGGGGAAGAAAGTGAGAAATTAATGGAAGATACAATCCCGTGGTTGTTAGGGAAAAAAAATCTCCACCATTTCCCAGCTGAGAGTGCCCAGGGAAATAATTTCTGGCTTTGGGAAATAGTGAAATTCCTTTTTAATAAAGTTATAAATAAATAACTCTTTTTTTTTCTTTTTTTGGAGAGTTAATCACAAACGGCTTCAGCAATAATATTGGATACATTTTGCTTTGTTGAAGAGAAAAAGATGAAAACCAGGGTTAGAAAGAATCAATGAGATAAAAATTGGAGTAGAAGTGGCCATCAGGGGCTGGTGCTTTTCCATCCAGGTAGGATTGGAGGCAGGACAGGTTTGGAGCAAGATCCTGGCTGGGTTTGGAGCCGAGGCTCAGGAGAAGAACCCAACTTGGCCTTGCTGGATTTCCTCTGGAAGTTCTCACCAGGTGCTTCAGTGTCTGCAGGAATTACAGAGAAGGGAAGAGGGTTTATTCCAAGGAAAAGTCAAAATTTACCACTGATTTCCAGTGGTTTTGGGGGGAATATCTCAACCTCATCCATAGGGGTGAGGAATTTTATGCCTCAGCAGTCACTGGGGTTTTTTAATATTCGTTTGGAATGCTGGAAGTGTTGGATGGAGCTTGGAGCAACCTGGGATGGTGGAAACTGTCCCTGCCCATGGCAGGAGGTGGCACTGGATGATTTTTAAAGCCCTTCCCAACCCAAACCATCCTGATTCTGTAATTCCATGAATCTCCCTCCAACCTTTCAATGTGGTCCCTCCTTTTCCAGCTCCTCCTGGCTCCTGCTGCTCAACTTTGGCTTCTCCAGGGAGGTGAATTGGAGCAAGGGGAACCTGAGTCCGCAGACCTTCAGCAAGAGCTGCATCAGCTGGGACAAAAATGTGGCCCCTGTAAGTCCCAAATTCCCTGGAGCAGAGGGGGGAAAAGATTCCTGGTTTAAAACAGGAATAAAAAAGGAGATGGATCGTGTCTGACAGAGTTATTGAAGGTGCAGGCCCAGAGCTCAGCTGAGAGAGTGAGAAATAAATCCCAGCACTTCCCCATCCCACAAAACCTGCTCCCAATCCCCTGAGAACTTCTGGAGTTTGCAAAGACAACAACCACAGCTCTCAATTGTCACCTGATTCATTTGATTTAATTTGATTCCTGATTTCATGAATCAGGGGCAGTGAAGAGCTTCAGCAGCTCCAGATGGGAGGTGAGGGTTGGAGCTCCCCAGTTTCCAAACCTCTGGAGCAGCACTGCAGGAAAGAAATCTGAGCAAAGAAAACAGGAATTGCTGGAATTGTGTTTCCAGTGTTCCCAGTGACAACATAAACCTGGAGTAGCCAGTGAGTAGCACCCAAAGCACCTCTGAGCTGCTGTATCTGGAAAATCCTGCCAGTGATAACAACCATGCTGGAGCTTGTTCTGATAAAAAATTCCCATTTCCACCCAGATTTCATCAATTTATTCCAAGGAAAGCAAGGAAAAGACCTGGATTGATACTGGATTTTTCTGGCAATGCTTGAGACATTGCAGAATGTCTCTGGTCTGGCTGAGAGAGGCCAGCTCAGAGATTTAGGATTTATGGATTGATAGATTTCTCCATCTGGGAGGGAGTTCAGAGATTATCCACCCTGACCTTAGCCATGGTGCAGAAATCCAAAAGAATTCCATGCTGTCCTTCTTGCAAGGAGCATTTTCACTTGTGGGAATTCATTACAGAGGGAAAAGGTGTTTCAGTGGTGGTTTAATCAATCCATACACCAGCAAGAAGGGATCAGGAACAGTGGGATAAAAATGTGGTATTTCCATGGGAAACAGGGAATTTTTTGTTACCAGAGGTGGTGTGGAAGTCTTTGAGAATTTTGTCACTGGGAAAGGAATTTTTGATCGAGGGGAAGGAATATTTTATCCTGGAAAAGGAATATTTTATCCTACAGGACTTCACTGTGTCAAAATCCAGCATCTGACAGCGTTCAGCCAATGCATTCCCTGCCTTTCTGCCTTCTCCAGGGGCAGAAGATCAGGAAAACTGGGGGAAATCATTTCCAGAGGGAAAGTTTTTCCAGAGGGAAGGTTTTTCTAGTCCAAGTGGCATCAGAAATGTGTCATTTAATTAAGGTTTCTTGTCAAACCACTCCATGGCTTGTAAAATGTGTAAAAAACTTCTAAAATGACTCCAGAATGTCAAAAATATGGGGGAAAAGTGGAGCTCAGGGGCTCTGTGCCATGGAGATGTCCAAGGTGTTTAGGAAGGAATGAAAACTTCCCTCTGCTTCCTGCTTTTTCCCTGGAAATGAGTTGGGATAATGTGTCTTTAGTCCTGCCCTGAAAAGTCAGCACAGAGAATTGTTAGGGGTGAAGCAGCCCAATTTTAGTTTTACCTTGAGTACAATTTCACAGTCAGCTACGTGGGAAAGAAATGAAAAATGGGAAGAAGAAAATAAAAAGAAAAAAAGGAAAAGGGAAAGGGAAAGGAAAAAAGAAAAGAGAGGAAAATGAAATGAAAAGAAAAAAGAAAAAATAGAAAAGAAAAAGGAAAGAAAAAAGAAAAGAGAAAAGAAGAAGAAAGAAAAGATAAAAGAAAAGAAAAAAGAAAAAGAAGAAAAAAGGAAAAAAGAAAAGAAAAAAGGAAAGAAAAAAGAGAAAGGAAAAAAGAAAAGAAAAAAGGAAAGAAAAAAGAAAAGAGAAAAGAAGAAGAAAGAAAAGATAAAAGAAAAGAAAAAGAAAAAAGGAAAAAGGGAAAGGAAGAAAAATTTAAAAACCCTTTTACAGGGAAAAGTGAGCAGTGAGACACAGCAGACAGGACTCTAAAGAATTTATCATTTACTTTAAAGGACAGTTGTAGGATATTTTGCCCTACAGGACTCTGCTCTGCAGGGATAAATTGCTTAAACCTGGGAGTGAAAACAAATGGAATCTCAAGCCAAAAAAATCCACATTTCCATCTCTGAGAGAGCTCAAAAATCCCTGGAAACTGGTGTGGAATCAGGAAAAAATAGATTATCATGGGTTGCATCCAAGGGGAAGACCAGAGCTGTGGTCTTAGGAGTGAAATTAGAAATTGTCCTGCTGAAAACTGCAGGTCAGAGGGGAGATGTCCAACCAAAACCTTTCATTTTTACCTGAGTAAATTTAATTAGATCAATTTTAATTGCAGAGCAGAAGCAACAGGACAACAACAGGACTCGAATCCAAGAAGGGTTGATGCTGTTCCCACAAAGCTGAAGGTTTTTATCTTTTTAAATTAAAATTGACAGATTGGACAAATAACACAAAAAATTGGGGTTGGATTTGGTAATCTTGAAGATCTTTTCCAGCCTTAAGGATTCCATGATTGGATTAATCCCTGATGTTGGAAAATGTCATTTCCTTCATTGGATATACCTGGAGATCAACACATTCATGTTCTTACCCCTTGATGGCTTTTTTAAATTTACTCTTTCTTCCATCCCAAGTGTTGGAAGCATAAAATTGGAGAGAAAGAAGAAGAAAAGATTAAACCACTTCAATATTTAAGAAAAAAAATGCTACAGGCTGGACCAGAATATTTCAGAAACGGGGGATTTTCTCCTCGACATTTCACCTCCTTCTCCTCAAAAACATTTCCATCCATCACGCCTTTAATCCGATTTTTTTCCCCCTGAATTTTCCGTATTTCCTTTATGATTTTGCTGCGAGGCCCAGGCAATGACTCAGCTGAGCAATTTGCTTTTTTCCTCCCCTTGCAGTTGTTCCTCCACTCTGTTACCGAGGGCGCTAAACGCAAAAACCGCTCAAGTCCCAACACCCAAAAGCACCAGAGCGGGAATTCAGATTTCTTCCCATCTGCCAAGGAGGAGACCTTTCCTGTGGTGATGCCTTGGGTTTTAACTTTTCTATTTTCAAATTCTGTGCTGCTTAGAGTGTAACTCTGAAGTTCCTTGGAGCCTGTAATTCCTGCTCTCTCCTACTGGGTAGACATAACAAAGCCTCTCCAGGCTTTGCCTTCAAGGACAGCCAGGCTGTTTTTAGGCCCAAAATGTGTAAACCAAAGATTCTAAGGGGGGGCAAGCTGAGGGGAGTTACATCATTAAACTGGGGCTTTAATTGGAGAATTAACCCTGATATGCAAATGATCCAAACCTATAAAAGTGTGAAGAACTCGTGACCTGGGGTCCATCTTGGGGTCCATTTTTTGGAAGCAGCCTCTGGCTCCCCCAGGGTGTACCTTGAAGGCCCTTCAAATAAATACCTGTCTTTATTCCCTTCCTCTTGTCTAGTCTCTGTTTCTAGGTGGCTG
>VZRV01006442.1:6350-17090 GCA_013398115.1 Falcunculus frontatus | reverse complement strand
ACAGCCCGAGGCATTCCCTGAGCTCCCAGGGCAGCCAGAGGCGTGCCTTGGACTCCAAAATTTTCCAACTTCACACTTCCAGGTCTTGCCTCTTTCCGAGGGCAGATGATGCAGAATCCCTCAGCAGCTCGTTCCACACCCAGTTCCTCTTAGGAGGTGCCTCTGCTCCCCCTCAGCACAAATTCTTGGGATAAATGGATCTTTGGAGGCTTCCAGATCCAACCTTTTTTCCGGGTGTTAATGAAGTGCTTGGAATTACAGTGGCAGGTTTTGTGCCATCACATCCAGGGAAGTGGATGGGATGTAAAGGGAATTCTGAGGGGTTTTCTCAGCAAGGTTGGCCAAGAATTCTGCTTCGAGGTGAAGGGAAGGAGTTGAAATCTTATAAAGATGTTGAGCCTTTCTCGTGTGATTTAAAGTGGAAAGCATCTTAGTATTTAATGGGATTATTATTTACTGGGATTATTATTTATTGGGATTATTATTTATTGGGATTATTATTTATTTGGATTATTATTTATTGGGATTATTATTTAATGGGATTACTATTGAATGGGATTATTATTTATTTGGATTATTATTTATTTGGATTATTATTCAATGGGATTATTATTTATTGGGGGTTTTTACAAGATGTGAGACTCTGCTGGTGAAAATCCATGGGATGGTGTGTTCAGATACAGCAGGAATGGTGCCTTGGTTTGGAAGGAATGAGAACAAGGAATCAGGCCTGGGATTGAGCCCCTGATCCAGTTCTTCCCTGGGAGGGTGGGGAGGGGCTGGGATGGAATTCCAGGGAAAAGGGGAAAAGGGAAAAGGAAAAAAGGGAAAAGGAAAAAAGGGAAAAGGGAAAAAGAGAAAAGGGAAAGGGAAAAGGGAAAGGAAAAAGAAAAAGGAAAAGGCAAAAAGGGAAAAGGCAAAAAGGAAAAAGGGAAAGGAAAAGGAAAAGGAGAAAGGAAAAGGAAAAAGGAAAAGGAAAAAGGAAAAGGAAAAAGGGAAAGGAAAAAGNCTTCTGGCTCATTTGATGTCCATGATCTCTGCAACCTCTCCATGGTGTCAGGAGTACAAGTAATCAGAATCAAAATCAAAGGCATTTGCAGAAAAGGAAAAAGAAATAAAGGGAAAAGGAAAGGGAAAAGGAAAAGGAAAGGGTTTAATCAGGCTGCTGCTGGTTTAGGATTAGCCTCCATCCCACCCCAAACAGAGCTCACCTGGTCTCTGGAGCAGTCAGGTGCAGGTTTTGGTGCTGGGGGATGTTCCTGGTGTCTGAGGACAGAGGTGGCATCGGTTTCGGGAGCTGCTGATGGGAGCTCTGGGCAGCAGGACCCAATAACCTGAAATGATGCAAAAATAAAAGTTCTGCTCACACACAGAACACAAAGCAACTTGCTCAGAGAGAGAGGTATTTTTATTTAACACGCCCCAAATCGGGGGAGATGAATCCCACCCCTTGTGGATAATGCCCAAAGTGAGGGGTTTGGTTTAGAACCACTAAAAACCAACATTTCTGGCAAATTTATGAGGACACCACCTCATCTCCAGACTCAAACCCAAGAGAAGCAGCACTGAGGGTGTCAAAGGAGAGAAGCTCTTAAGAAAATGCTGAGCTAAAAGAGATCTTCGAGGTCTTTTCCCACCTTAATGGTGCCCTAAATCTGTGATTCTGAGAAATGTAATGAATTCAAACCACATAAACAACCACTGAAATCAGTCAGAGCAAACCACCAACCACTGCCTGGCATCAAAATGACTTTAATTACACCTGCACACAGCCAGAGGCAAAGAATAAAGAGGCCAAGCTTGCAGCAATTTGGATTTAAGGATCTAAATTTATGCAAATAACCCTGCAGGGCTGCCATAAATAAAATAAGTTGGATTCTTGTGTGACACGGCCTCAAATTTTCTGCCAGGGAAACAGAGCAATCTATTCCTGTTTGGATGAAAATGTGTAATGAGGAGATTCATCTTTGAATCGTTACTGATACACGAGAAAGGCAAAGTTTTAAGTACTTTAGGAACTTTATTGCTATTTTTTTTGGCAGTAGTTTTAGATATTTCATTGGGTTTTGGTTTAGTTTTAATTGGAAGAGGGTTTTCTAGCTTCTACCAGTTCTGGTCACAGCCAGGAATTTATGCTCCCAGCACAAATGGGTTTTTAGGGAGGGAGGAAGTTTGATTTGGGTGAAAAAAATCCACTTTTTATTTGGGAAAACCGGACCTGCAGCTCCAGCCATTCATCCCAAGGCTGCTGGCATTGGAGCCAGTGGGACAAAAGGAAGGGAAGGGGTGGGTGAGCCAGAACTGCCACTGATAAAATACTAAAATTCCTGAATTCTTCCTCATTTCATGACAAAAAAATGCCTTTAAATGATTTTAATGATTTGAATGATTTTAAAATGCCTTTTAAAATGATTTTTTTTTAAAATGCCTTTAAATGATTTTAATGATTTAAATGATTTTAAATGCCTTTTAAAATGATTAAAAAAAAAATCTGCTTTGCACTGACAGCTCTTTGCAAGCAGAGGAATCAGGATCCAAACCCTCAAATAAAACACTGATGAGAACATTGATACAGGTAAAATCTGGTCCAACATCTACAAAAATCTTCCATTGTGGAAAATTTTAGCTGATCAAAATGATATTTCTAAATACCATAATAATATATTTAATAATAATAATAATATTATTATTATTATATACCATAATAATATATTTATATAGTATCTAAATTTTCTGTGCTAAAAATACACAGACCCTTTTACCTGTAGGATTCATGAATTTGGTCTTTTGAAATGATAATTTTCTTTTTAAAGGACTTGGTTCGTGTTGCTTCAGGTCTCCTGCAAAGCCCTCAGAGCCAAGTTTTCTGGTATTTCCCCAAATAATTTGAAATTAATCAGCTTGAATCAACTTTATTCTTTTCATCTGCCCCCACAGAATGGTTTGGGTGGGGAAGGATCTTAAAAACCATCCCATTTCACCCCCTGCCATGGGCAGGGACACCTTTCCCTATCCCAGGGTGCTCCAAATCCCCTCCAACCCAACCTTGGACACTTCCAGGGATGGTTCCAGAATTCCATATCCACAGAAAGATCCAGCAAATCCTCAGGGAGTTTTCCAAGGTGAAACCTCTCTCAAAAACCTGATTTAATTCTGATTTAATTCTGATTTAATTCTACTTAATTCTTGATTTAATTTAAACACACTCCAAAGCACAACCAGGCACCCACCATGGATTTGGCTCCCTGATTTTCTGCTAATTCCTGCATTCCACGATTCAGATTCTCCCTGAGAATTCCAAGTATTTGATAACATTCCCATTCCTGGCACCTCTGGACATTAATTCCTGCAGGGAATGGGAGTTGTCTGCTCTTGCCTCCCATTCCCTGCTGTCCCTCAGGGCCAGATTTCCTCAGGAAATGCTGATTGGGGCTGACAGGATTTTCTTTCACCTGCCCCAGAGTTTAACTCCAAAATCAACTTCCAAGGAATGAAAATTGTGCAAGAAAGGGAGCAAAAAGCAATGAATTAAAGCAAATTGAGCTGAGGAGTTCATGCTGCAAATCCAACCCCCATCAGCAAAAGAAAACACTGATTTCTATTTTTTTTCTCATTTCAAAATAATCGAACTATTAATTAATAAATGAATTAATCAACTACTTCAAAAACCATTTTTTAAGTCAAGATTTGCAAAATGCATCTGCCTATGAGCTTGAACCATTGGTTCTCTAAAGACAATTTAATTCTGAGGTGGTTTTTAATTTTCATTTTTATTTTTAGACTGAATCTCCAGGTTCTGCCATTGGAATAATTCTCACCAACGCATCTGGAATGTGGAATTGGTGACTGGAATGAGCTGAACTTTTCTATTCCTTCTGCTGCTTTAAATTCCAGAACTGTGAGTTTTTTTCCATGGCAGGTAGGAAAAGAATTTGGATTAGGAAGGTTGACACCAGGGGAAGGCAGGAGAGCCACAAAAGAAAAATGAAAGAAGATCTGGTGAGATTTATGGATTTATGAGATTTTGACCCATTTTTTGCAGGGCTCTGCCCATGAGGAAGAAAAGAGAAAGAGGCAGGCAGGATAAAATATTTTAAAGATGCTAAAAATTTAAAAATAATCGCAAAAAAAATACTTGAAAAATAAAATTAACAAGTGGAATCAGCTTTAGAAATCCTATTTAAACAGAGATACCCACTGCAGCAAAAAACCTCGTGTTGAGCACTGTTGTGACTTTCCACCACTGATTATTAGTGCTAAAAAACCACAGCAGAGACTCTGAGCTGCCAGAAAAACGCTCCTTTTTCCTTCTCTCAGAGAAACTTGCAATAATTTCCGAATTTTAGACGAGTTCCTACATTTTCAGTGGACATTTGGAGGCTGCTGCACTCCCAAAAGCCACGGGAGTTGTGATTTATTTGCAGGACTGGATTTAAAAAAGGAGAATTCTCTGTGAGATTTGCAACCTCTGCCAATTTCTGATCATTCATCCCTCAGAGCATTGGGGGACAAACCCTAAAGAGGCATTTTTGAGATGATTCCAAGGGATTCAGCTGGAATTATTCCAGATTACCTGTGGAGAAGAGCCTGACGTGCTGCAGAGTAACGTCTGTGGAGAGAGGCTTCTTCCTGGGGAAAAAAAAAAAATAACCAACTTCACACAGCAATTGCAAAAATATTTCTAGGGATTTCAAGAGCTGGGATCCTCCTTTCTCTCACTGACATTCCAGAGGGTTTGTGTTTAGGTATCCTGGGAAAACAGCAGAGCTGCCTGAGAACTAACGAGGGGTTGGAGGGGATTCGTTGATCTACACAAATCAGTTTTGGTCTGAAATAGTTTTGGCTTGGAATGATGAAGATTTTCCTCTCTCTGTGAACAAATTAAATCTCGGAATTTGTTCAGAGCAGTGCAAAAATCTCCACAAGTCCCTGAGAGGAGGGGGCAGCCAAGGTGGGGTTGGGCTCTGCTCGAAGGGAACAGGGACAGGAGGAGAGGGAATGGCCTCAAGTGGAGGCTCAGGGTGGATTTTTGGGAAAAATTCCTTCTTGGAAAAATCTCTCAAGCATTGGAACAGCTTCCCTTGGAGTCACCAAGCCTGGAAGTGTTGGAAAAATGTGAGGATGTGGCACTTGAGGCCATGGTTTAGTGGTGACCATGTTCTCGATGATCTTGGAGGTCTTTCCAACCTTAATTCCATGACAGAAGGAATTACCTGGAGCAAATCGAGTCAAAAGGACTTTGCACAATGAGATCTCAGCAGAGTGGGGGAATGTGGAGTTTGTTAATTACCACGGGTGTGTTAATTACCACGATGCAATTTGTCAGGTCAGACAAAGCCAGCACCACGGGGAGCTGGAAAAATGTAAATTAAAGAGGAACTTTATTAAATCCTGGCCCTGTTATCAGCTGATAGGCACTGATGGTTATCAATGAAATGGGTAAATCAGGGGTGTGTCTGAGACAGAGCCCAGTTCATCTGCTCAGTGCTCACTGAATTGTGAATTCCTCCTCTTTTTATCCCAAGTAAGGCTCTGCTCAGATGCTCACTGAGCCTGGCTTTAATTTCATTTTATTTTGTTCAATATCAAATTCTGACTTTTTTTTTTTCCCTGAGTGGATTACAGCTCTAGAACCTCTCTGTTCTTACCTTTTAGAATTAATTACAGCCAGAGAAAATTAGGGCAGGGTTGGGCTGCTCACAAGGGAGGAGGCTGTGAGGAATCACATTTTTATTTTGTTCGTGGATAATTCACATGAATTTCTTCTGGTTTTTTGATTTCAGCTCTCCACGAAGCAAGAGGAGTGTGGTTACTGCAGTGACAGGATTTTATTTAGGTGCCAAAATCATTTCCAGTCCCCAGTGTAACAGCTGAGCCAAAATTTGGCTTTAAAGCTGCAGATTTATTTCTATTTTTCCCATTCAAGAGGCATCTGGGTTTCACCTGGAACGTTGACACTTCAGCTGACACTGGAAAGCTTTTGGAAAAAGAGAATGAAAACTCAGAGCAGTAAATAACACAAAGGTATTCCTGGAAAAGGAGAACGAGAAGAAAAAGAGCTTTGTGGCCACTAAATGAGTTAAACCTGAGCTAAAAGATGGCCTCCTCCACCATAAACCACTTCTCCTTGCCTTTACAAAATGTAAAGTTTGGAAATCAAAGTAAAAAAATATAGAAATTATTGGGGTAGGAGCGATGGCAGAGTGTCACCAAGGCAGGAAGGATTTCAGCTTCTCCCTCACCTTGAACTGACAAAGCTTTGGATGAAAATCAACAACGCTCCTGGCACTTGTGGATCTTCATCCTGGATGAGTTTGGGAATTTTGCACTTGAAAGGAAGGATTTTCTCTTTTCTCTTTAATCCTCCCCCTTTTTTTTCTCCTTTCCTACTCATCTCTGTAGGGTTTGGTGGGGTTTTGTTGCCTTCGAGACAAAACGTCCCCAGAGCTTTTAAGACAAGAAAATGCAATATTATAGCAAATAAGGCAAGGAAATCATCTTTTTCACCTCAGATAAACATGGAAGTTGTGGAAATTTTTTTTCCAGAAAATGGAAAGATGGGAATTTCCCTATTTGTATCACCCATTTCTCACTGGTAACTTCTTCCACAGCATTTTTAAAGCCTGGGGAAGGGGGGTTGGGGTTGTTTCCTCCATCCCCAGCATGGATTTGAAACATCAGAGGAGTTATAAATCCATGGAGAGAGGGAAATTGCCCAGGGAGTGGTGCCTGCTGAGCCATCCCTCATCGAAATGACATCATCAGCCTGCAATGGAACAGATTTTAGGGCTTTCATTTTTCTTTTCCTCTTCCTGCTGTCGTTGTCCTCTGAAAGGAGCATCAGCCACATCTGCCTGGGATGTCCTGGGGGAAAGGACTCTTTAGGAGAAGAGGAAAAAAAAGAGGAAGAGGGATGAAGCTGGAGTTTCCAGAGATTATTTGAAATCCTTGTTGATTGAAACAGGAAAAGGAAAAATGGGTTAAATTTGGAAAGATGGGTTAAAAGGAAAAATGGGTTTAAATTTGATCCCTGGCTGTTATCACTGGAATGAAATTGGGAAGGGCTCAGCTGGATGAGTTTTCCACTGCCATGGGATGGTGTTTGTAAGGAATCCTCGTGCTCCTGTGAACTGCATCCAGCTGTTCCCATGGAATGGGACAATTCCATGTCGTTGTGTAGAACTGAGAGATGAAATTCAGCTCCTTACACCAGTAAGGGGGATCAATGGATTTATTCTGGTGTAAAACCGAGCAGAAAATACAATTTTTTCTCTTCTCTGAGTTTGGCTGCCTCAGTGCCAAGGGCATGGAGGGTCAGGACAAGGGGGATTTGCCTTAAGCTGAAAGAGGGAAGAGTTGGATGGGATCTTGGGAAGGAATTCCTGGCTGGGAGGGTGGAGAGGCCCTGGAGAGGCCTGGTGTGGACTCTCCATCCTGGGAAGTGTCCAAGGCCAGGTTGGACAGGGTTTGGAGCACCCTGGGATGGTGAAATTGTCCCTGGCCATGGCATGAGGTGGCACTGGATGATCTTTAAGATCCCTTCCAACCCAAACCGTTCCATGATTCTGGGGAACTGGGAAATATTGCTGACATAGGGACAGAGAACAGGAATCAATTTTTCCTGGAGAAAAAAAGGTTTGACTCCAACTCCTCCTTTCTAAAGTTCCAGGAAATGCTCCTTACCATGGAGCCTGGGGCTGCAGTCAGCACATCCAGGAGCTCTCTGGGATAATGTTTGGAAGAAGGCTCCAAGAAGTCACTGGCTGATGGAGACCAAGTGGGTGCAGGAATTCTTCTGCCAGGGGACAATTTTTGTTCTGGCAAGGGCTGAGTTCTGGAACCTGGGGTGGAAAAGACAATCCTTAATAAAAATATTCGGAACACAAGCAGGAAAGAGCACTCATTTTCCATCCCTGGAAGTGTCCAAGGCCAGGTTGGATGGGGCTTGGAGCACCTTGGGATAGTGGAAGGTGTCCCTGCTCATGGGGCTGGCTGGGCTTTAAGGTCCCTCCACACAACTTAGTTTTTAAAACCAAAAATTATTTCAAATTACTCCAATTATTTCAAATTTGAAAAAAAAAAATCTATAAACTGGGATTTATCCTGTCTATAAAATCATATCTAAATAGGAAATGAAGCCATAGAAATAATCTTATAAATATTGCTACTTGTCCTTTATCCCTCTGAGGGCTCTGGCACTGAGAATCCACAATTTCCAGGGAAATTGTGGATTTCCCATCCCTGGAAGTGCCCAAGGCCAGGTTGGAGCAACCTGGGATAGTGGAAAGTGTCGGGGTTGGAACTGGATGGGCTTTAAATTCCCTCCCAACCCAATCATTCCATAAATTTAAGTTTCAACTCACTGAATCCCATGGATAAAAGCTGCCAATGCAAGCACAAAGCATTATCAGCTCCAAAAACTGTTCTACTTTTCTATTAAAAGTTTTTTAAAAGAACCTATTTTCTCCCAGTATTTTTTTTTACCCTGTACACCAGCAAAAGATCTTAGCCAGCAGTTCATTAAAAAATAAAAAAAAGAGAATTATAAACCTCTCATAATCTCACACAACCAATCTTCCCCCTGCTCCAACCTCACTAAAAATGTCCCCGTTAAAGGCAACCTTGGGGCGAGTTTTGGGAAATAAATTCTTTCCCACAGTCCATGAGAAGAGAGGATCTCTAGAAATAGGATAGTTAAACTTATTTAAACACCTATAAATGGGGCTCTAAATGAATTTAATGGTGTGCAGTAAATTTAAAAGATATTTTATGAGCAGAATTACCAAAATCTTGCCGTGTTAATGAAGTTTCTGTAGTGAGAAGTCACTCGCTGAAAGAACTCAGAGCAGCTGAGGAATAAAAAGTCCTTTAAAGGAGCTTCAGATACTTAAATCTATCTTCAAAAATACCAGGATTATATAAAAATCTTTTCTCTTTAATCCTCCCCCTTTTTTTTCTCCTTTCCTACTCATCTCTGTAGGGTTTGGTGGGGTTTTGTTGCCTTCGAGACAAAACGTCCCCAGAGCTTTTAAGACAAGAAAATGCAATATTATAGCAAATAAGGCAAGGAAATCATCTTTTTCACCTCAGATAAACATGGAAGTTGTGGAAATTTAAATAAAATCTACCTAATCTAAGGCTAAATAAGATTTTTCAGAAAAGTCCTCACTGCTGAAGCTCTGAGAAGCCACAATGTGTGCAGAAGCTTTTCCTGTGTCCACTGGGAAATTAATATTATTAATTCTTCCAGGATACAAAATTACTTGAAATGATGAACTGATGAATATTGCACTGTCCTTTATTAAAATTTGCAGATATTTTGCCCTTTTTTCAGCTACTTTTATTTGCAGCCTTCCCGAGCCACACAGGCCGTGGATATTGGCTCTGTGTTCCTTAGCAAAATGATTCTCCACCTGTTCCAACAGATCTAAAATGGAACCAACATCCATAATCCATGGAAATCCTGGAGTCAGAGGGAAGAGTTCATAGCAATGAGCTCCTTTTTCATTCATCTTGCACATCCTCTTTTTACCATAATATCTTTTTGTTTATTTTTTTATCCTGGTAAAATTCTCCCTCCCTTTCCCTCCTGGAGCCGATTCTATGGCTCAAGGTTGAGCTGGATCAAGGAACTGATCTGTCTGAAAGTTTTGGGCACTTTTGGGGTTTTGTTTTTCCTGTGTCCATGTAGGAACCCACACGAGGAGGGGTTGAGGGTGCTTGGTTTGTTCAGCCTGGAGAGGAGGAGGCTGAGGGGAGACTCATTGGGGTCTCTCCAATTTCTGCTCCCTGTGACAGGGACAGGAAACAGCTGGAGCTGTGCCAGGCCAGGTTTAGGCTGGATTTTAGGAAAGGTTTTTCCCCCAGAGGGTGGTGGGCACTGAACAGACTCCCATGGAATGGGCACATTCCCAAGGCTGCTCCAGGAGCTTTGGACACCGCTCCCAGGGATGCACAGGATGGGATTTTGGGGTGTCTGTGCAAGGCCAGGAGTTGGACTGGATGATTCTGATGGGTCCAACTCAGGAATTCCATGAAATTTTGGGTGGAACCATTCCCTGACCCAAATTAGACACGACTGCACAAGCAGGAATGAGAGCAAGTACTGGGATTAGCTGGAAGTGGCCACGAGGCTCCAGCCTCAGCCATTCTGGTGCTAAAAGGCTTCTTTTAAACACCACAGATCCTTTGGGATCAGTGGCTCACCCCAAAAGTACTTGGAATGGATTTTTAAGTTGTCTTCTCATCTTCCTATCCTGGTTTTTTGTGCCATTCTGGGGAAAAGAGTAAAGTGAGTTCCTGGTGCCATCCCAGTTTCTTGTTGCTCAAGTTTGGGAGGCAAAAAGTTCAGCCATGGGCACCCCTCACCCGGGATTTATCTGGAATGGGAGATCCGGAGCCCAAATCCATCCTCAGGAGAGTCAGGAATTCCATGCAGAGCCCAAAACCATCCTTAAAAGAGTCAGGAACTCCATCCAGAGCCCAAAACCATCCTCAGGAGAGTCAGGAATTCCATGCAGAGCCCAAAACCATCCTCAGGAGAGCTGGGAAACTCCATCCAGAGCCCAAATCCATTCTCAGAGGAGTCAGGAACATGCAGAGCCCAAATCCATCCTCAGGAGAGTCAGGAATTCCATGCAGAGCCCCAAAACCATCCTTAGAAGAGTCAGGAACTCCATCCAGAGCCCAAAACCATCCTCATGAGAGTCAGGAATTCCATGCAGAGCCCAAAACCATCCT
>VZRV01006437.1:4834-35735 GCA_013398115.1 Falcunculus frontatus | reverse complement strand
CCTTCCCAAACCTTCCCTTCCGCATGCTACAGTTCTGGCATTCAGCTGGGACTGATGCAGTTGGAATCACATGAGGGCTGAGCCCTTCCTGCTTTTACTTAATTCTCACCCTTTCTTACCCAGCTGGGGTCTCGGATCTGTTCACAGGGGCTGTAACAGAAACCTTTGGGGGTTTTCTTTGCTTATGTCACCTTTCCTTGCCCAGCTCTGCCCCAAAGCAGTCCCTTTTCCTCCTGGCTGTGCACGGATGCTGTTTGCTCTCTGCAGCTGCAGATGTGCCATATTGGATTTATTCATCTCCTCCTTTTGCCATCTGGCAAACTCCTTCCTGGACCTCTTTGCATGGCATTTGCAAGAATTAGGTCACATTTTGGGCAGAGTCTGGTGGGTCCCCTGCCACGTCCTTTGTTATTTCCCAGTTTGTGCCTCCCCCGGGCACTTTGCACGCCCCATCTCATTGTATGTGGGGACTGAAGTGGCCCACGGAGAGGAATAAATTTAGGTGATGGTATTTTGGAGCAGCTGCAGGACTCTGCCCCTTCCCCTGTTCCAAGGTACTTCAGCATCACTGGAGATCTGGGTTGCACGCGATGCATGAGCACTCAGGTGACAAACAACACTGAGATGGGAGGATGCTGTGAGGGATCATTCCCTGGGTACCAGGAGGGCTGAGGGAGGTGCCACCAGGAGGTGGCTCACTTAGAAACGGGAGCATCTAGATACAAACTTTTTCCTGCAGATCCATTGCCTGCATTACACAGGCAGGTTTTTTTGCGTGCAGGAGGAGGGGAAGGAAAACGAGACATCATCATTTTGGTTGGAAAATACATTGATATTCCAGCGATGGACCAGACAAATATCTGTGTCTGGCCAGTGTGCCAGCTTGCTTTCCTATTTTCTTGCCTCTTAAAATTGCAGGCAGCCTGTGCAGCTCCTCTTTCCGGATGTGTGACCACGTGGCAAATGACTCCTTCACCCATCCCCTCTGCCAGCACAGGAAAATGAAGGAGCTAATTTCCTGGCTCTGACATTCCATCATTTCCCCTGTTTCTCTGAGCCATTAGTTCTGAGCTCTCTCTGAGCATCACTCCCACGGCACGCTCCAGCATGTATTCCACACTGCATCCATGGAGACTGCAGGTATTGTCTAACCACAGGGCATACTGAGATGACTCCCAGAGCAGCAAACTCCTGTTTTCTTGGTCATTCCCAGCTTTGCATGTTGATGTGAACAGACTTCCAGGGTGCTATGTGCTGCCAGATCTCCTGTGGATATGTTTAGGAGCTGCAGCTCTGCGTGACATAAGCAGGGAGAAAATAGACATCAGGAGGTGGAAAACTAGAGATGGACAGGACACAAAAGAGCTTTTTTGAGGCCTCAAAAATTCCTAGAATAGGAATTCTGAAATTTTTTTCAGGACTGATTTCATAGGAAGGCAATAAGATTCAGAAAAGTTGTTGATCAGGACTGGTTTTTTAAGCTGGATGTACTGTGCTGAGCAGAATTCCCACCTCCAGTGGCAGCCCAGTGCCTGTGGATGGTGAGAGCCTGAACTGGACACAGGTTGGATGAATTTACAGCCTTTACATGTTGTTTCAAGGCTGTCTAAGGAACTGTGAGGGTTTTAAGGTTGGCTGAGCTCTAGGAAGTTATGTATATAAGTTGGAGATGATGTCAGGTTTTGGTGTCTTATCAGGAAATGATTGTTCAGGACCACGTGGAAATGAGACATTCTGCATAACCCCAGGTCAGGGATGGTCTTTACTACAATAAATACACCCAGAGAGGTTATTTGTTTGCTTAGAGTAAGATCCATCCCCCTTACACACCCCGTGATTTTGTTCTGCAAATATTTGAAGGTGCAAATTTCCTGGTAGCCAGGAAACACCAACATGACTCGGCAGAGCTTTGGGTGGGAACAAGTTCCCATTTCAGAGTCAGGTTTAACTAAAGGTTTTGTTTTTAGCTAAACTCAGCCTTTCTGATGTTACAGATACAGCAACTTCACCATCCACCAACAAAACTTTTCCGTGGCATTTTTTGGGTCTCATTTGCATTTTTGGATATCCCTTGGGGTTTTTTTTCATGAACTTGTAGCAACTCCCAGCTAAATAATTCTTCATTTTTCCCAGGCCCTCCATCTCACCAGTTGTTTTCCTTCCATTTATTCCTCAGCCTCACTTTTGGGGGTAGTTTTCTGGGCAAAACTATCCTTCTATGTGCCTGGAGCAGGGTGAGTTTAAACTCTTCGATTAATTCTTATTTATTCCAGGGCTTGTGGGACACAAAATGTCATCAGGCTCCTGGGACATTTGTGAAACAATTTAATGAAGAGACAAGAAATACCTGCAGCTTGGCTTTTGCTTCTGGAAAATGTGAATCATCCCACCTCAAAAACACAGAGGATTTGGGCATCCAACCCCACCACTGATAAAGGAGGGGATGACTGTGGCATGCTTCCTCCCTTCCAGCAGCACTTACCTCTCTGGGAGGTGAGAAAGGATGGATTAATTGGTAATTATTTACTATTTAAGAACCCATGTGTTTAAACAACATTGTGGGACCAGGAAAGGGAATAGATTTTATGTCAATAAATCAAAATGGTAATATAATAATAAAAGAAAAAGACAGGGGATTGCCAGACAGCTCTTCTAACCCTCAAGTCGTTTATAAATCAGGGTGGATATATTTTAAACATTAAAATCTGGCTTTCTTGCTACAAATTCCCTGTGGCAGGTGTAGTCGCTCTCAGTGCTGTAAGTAGCTGCACTGCTCCCTAAAAGTGAGTAAAACCCAGGGCTGAAGCACAGAAGGCCCTGTCAGAGCTTCCTTTACAAATACCCATAATAACACTTCCCTCCCTCCCAAGGGTGTCATGAGGGTTAATTATTTAACATTTGTAAAGCACTTGCAGGACTGGAGATGAAAGTGGAAAGTATTATTAAGGATAAACTCAGTTTTATAGGAGGCCTAGGCAGAAAATTGCATTTGGAGTTGAAATATGGGTTAAGAGTGGGGATCCTAGGAGGGGCATCCATCAAACCTGGGAAGCATGGAAAATTAGGTGCTTTGGAGGAATTAATCCAGTTAATAATTAATGAAGTGTTTTGGGGATGAGGGGTGCAGGGGTAATGCCCCACACAGCTCCCCTGTATCCCACAGCTCCCTTTTATCTCACCCTGCATGAGGTGGGCAATGGGGAACTCTGATAGAAGGAAATTTAATCATTGCACAAAATCCAAGAAAATTAAGATTTAGGGGGAAAAAGCCTTGAGACAGCCAGAATTCAGCAAATCACAGATGACTTTTGTGGGAGAAAACTGCAAACTAAAGCACCTGGTGTGCCTGGGAGGGGGGGATTTCTGTGTCCAGGGTCACCTTTCCCTCCCTTCGGGAGGCAGGGAGGAGGCCAGTGAGGCAGGTGCCACAGGCAGGGGAGGAGCACAGATCACCTGGGAGCAGGTGCAACACTGGGATCAGAGGCACAGGTAAGGCTCTGCTGCCAGGGCTGGCACAGGGAGGGGGTTCTGCTGGGAAGGGGCTGGGAAGGGGAGGGGGATGGTCACCCCGCACCATGGAATGGGAAGGGACCCCCTGCCTGCCCTTTAGGGACCCCTCAATTTGGCATCCTGACTCCATAGGGAGGGAAGAGAGAGTGAACCACCGCTCCCCTTAGGAAAGCAAATTTGCGAGAGATTTAAGTGTCCTCAGCCCACTGGGGTATCCCCCTGCTCTGGGATCCCTGCGGAGGGGCTCGGGGGGGTTGGCTGCTGTCCCTGCCGGGCTGGGAGGCAATGGGACAGCCCAGCAAACCCGCAGCAACTTTTTCCAAGGAGGAAGTTGAAAAATAAACAAGATACGTGGGGCCCCAAAGCAGGCAGAGGTGAGAGCAGGGCAGCCTGGGGGCAGTAGGGCCCCAAAACCCCTGGCCACTCTAAGAGAGCCCTTGCTGGCTCTCTGCTCCACTCCCAGCCAAATTAAATGCAAACCCTCTACCCCACAGCTAAACTGAAATTACTGCTGCATGCACTGAACCAAAAACTCCCTCCCCACCTTCCTCTCCCCACAGAAATGCCTGGAAAAGTCACTTCTAGTGCCTAAAACTGCAGAGACTGGAATCATAGAATCCCAGAATGGTTTGGGTTTGAAGAGACCTTAAAGCTCACCTCCTGCCACTTCCCTTGCTGCGGGCAGGGCCACCTTTGCTGCAGGGGAAGGGTTTTTTCCTTCTTTCTTCCATTCTTCCTACCAGCTTATCATTAAAAACAACCAACCCCTCACCTTGGCAGCGCAGGGTGCTCCAGGAGGGGGATGGAAGCTCCAGGTGCTCCAGGAGGGGGATGTTGGGGACCACAGCTCTGTGGTACCCAGGAACAAGCTGTGGTACTCAGCAGGCTGAGGGTTATGTGTTTTATGGATATTTGGGGTATATATTGCAATGGAAATGGTTTTAATTCTTTGTCTTGGATAATTTTCCTTGAGGGATGTTGAAGACACACAGTGCTTAACTTGTATCACATTCTGGGGCAACTGGGACAATGTGAAGATGAGAATTCATCTCCTCTTTGGAAAATGCCCAGGGAAGTTATAGAATCCAGCAAAGTTGTGGTTTTCCCACCCCTGGAAGAGTTCAAGGCCAGGTTGGACAGGGCTTGGAGCAACCTGGTCTAGTGGAAGGTGTCCCTGCCCATGGCAGGGGGTAGAACTATATTGTCTTGAAGGTCCCTCCAACCCAAACTGTTCTGTGATTCTGGGATCCTATGAATACTGGTTTTTGTGGCATTTTTGATGGTGATAACATTGGGTTTGAGTTTATTTTGGGTTAGTACCTGTGAAGGGTTGTTGGAGTCAGGGAGGCAGTTCAGGGCCCAGATGGCACCCACCCCTTCAGAAAGCACTTTAATCTCTTTACCATCACATAGAGGCAAAGAAAAATGGCTTTTGAGATGGTAACATGCATTTCCTGCAACAGATAATTTTTAAAGTCAGACCTCACTGTTTTAAAACCACAAATAAACAAATGCAGGTCGCAAGAGAAGGAATGACAAAGTGCCCGTTCTGAGCCCCTGTAATTAGGCTTTGTCTAATTTATTTTATTTCTCAGCCTTCTTTGCTGGGATATAGTTTCCTGCTGCTTCCCTGATGGTAGAGCTCAGAGCAAGGATAGGGATGGAGAATCCAAACCAGGGGCTTATAAAACAGGAGGCAAAAGGAGGCAGCTTAAGGAAGAGGAAGCAGAGAGCAGTATAACTCCATCACTAGTTTTTACATATCTCTCTCCCTCAGTGTTTCTTTCCAGGTGGATCCATTGTGTCTGTTAAATAGACCTCTAGTCCAGCATCCTGAGTTTAAAGCTTTCATCCCTGATTGAACTTCCAAGCTGAACTTTCCCATTCCAGGAGGATGGATTATCTCGGTTTGTGTTCTCTGTAGCCACTGTACAAGCTCCTGCAGTACCTGATGGTTCTTCAGATACTTCCTGGCAACTGAGCCTAATAGTTTCCAATGATGATGATAATTTTTTAACCTAAGTCCAAACCCCTTAAGGATCCTTTAGAGGCAGAGAAGTTGCTTTCCTGCTTTTGCAGACACAGCTGAGCTCACCAGTATGAGGAAGATGATTGCTCAGTGTCACTGTTAACACTCCCTGGTGCGGACGGAGACAGAGGGAGAAGAGAACCCGATGAAAATGGGATGAAATGGTTCAGAGTGGGGTTTTAGGTTGTTGTTAATGCATTAGGGATCCAGCTCCTGCAGGAACTAATGGAAGTGCTGCTATGATTAGAAGTGCCTCTGCAGACAAATAAGACTGCTGGTAATGAGTGAGGCAGCACAGGGTACAGGAGAGATTATCACTCTCCTGTGATGCCTCTCCTGATACCTTTTAGGTGTCTCCTGCCATCTCTCTATGCTCAGAGGCAGAGATATCTCACCCCTGTGTCTAGACCACTGCCATCCCCATCAGGTGCTGGATTTGGGCTGTGGGGTTATGTTGTATTCAGGGATACACACAGAGAACATGCAGGATAGGGAAGGGGCTGACTGAGGATGGTTTCTTAGGCACAGCATCTCAGCTGCTGTCAGTCTGTAGGTCTGAGTTTGATGTGCTCCTGCAGCTGCAGATTCAACACGAGAGCCCCTCTGGAAGGCTAGAAATAGCTTCATTATTTCCAGATACACATCTCAGTGGCATTCCCCAGCTCAGCCTGAGCTCAGCCTGGGTGGTTTTTTTGCAAGCCAAGACATTTCTCCTCTTCCCTGCATCAGCCTTTCCCTGGGGACCATCCCTGTCACCCACAGATGCTCTGAGAGGCAAGCACAGGTCCCATGGTGAGCAAACCAGCTCCGGTGTGTCTGAACTGTCTGATTCACAGAGGTTGAAGGGCAAAGTTAATTGTAGGGGTGATGGCTGTGAACTCTTCCCACTGGTGAACTTCAGACTGTAATTTCCAAGCCGGGGAAAATGGAAGTGATGCCCTGACTGATACATTATCAATGGGCTTTAAAAAAATCCAACAAAACAAAAAACCTCAGGAAAGAAAATGAGGCATTTGGAATAGTAAAATGGCCCAGGTTTTGGCTGAAAATAGAATTTGTGGCTGCCAGGATAGCATGAGAGGTGGAGGTGAAAGCCTAATTGGGCTCCTTACCATCCTCCAGATGCCTCCCTAGGTGGTTGGGTGCATTAGCTATAAACCAAAAAAACCCAGCTCCTCTGGGAGATGATAAGAGCAGATGAAACAGTAAATCATTAAGCAGACACAGCATAGAGCACCATAATAAACAGGGGGCAAAGAGCACTAATGACAAGCCAGCAGGGACACGGGGGTGTTGCCAAACGTGCAGGCTGGGTGATGAGGGAAGGGACAAAGTCACACTGAGCAGGGATGCCCTGGGTGGCTGTGGCCACCAACACCAGCACCCACTGGACATTCAGCTTGTTCTTTTCCCTGCTGACTGTAAGCATGTCTCACTTCCTTTGGAGCTACAGGGATAAACAAGAGCTGCTTGCCCCAGGGCACAAACATAACTGTGGTTGGTTTTTTCCCCTGTGCTTACCCAGTGCATGTTTTCAGAGGAGGAAGAGAAGCAGGAGAAATAGTTTTGCTGGTCACGTGTCCCAGCTGAGCCATGTGCTCCCTGCTATCAGGCAGGAGTGGAGAGCAGGAACCCCAAAAGAGTACCCATCACCCCCTGAGCTCAGCCCAGATCACATAAGCACTGTAAGGTGGCTGTGCATACCCAATTTAGCTGATCTTTCAATTGTGATTGATCAGTGTATTCTTCAGGTCATCCCAGTTTGACTGCATCGATCTCAGGTGGGAAACCAGCAGGCCGCACTTGATATCAGCCTTTAATATGTAACTGCAAGAGCTCCATCAGTTATATATTTGACTCTATATTGCTGTGGTCATGTTATAATTACAGCACTAATATGGTATGATATGGCTGCAATCCTTCTTGTTGTGGTATTCTGGGATGGGTTTGGTTCTGCTTCCAGTTATTACCCTGATGTTATACCAGTCCTCCTTGTACCTAATCTAAATTTCCCTTCTTTCAGTTTAAAGCCATTACCCCCATTTCATGTATATGATGAGATTCTCTACTCACCCAGAAAATACAGATTTTCCAGCCCTCTCCATGGCTTGGGAATGCTGCTCCCTGAATCACAGGGAAACAGGTGGATGCTCCCATTCCTCAATTTCCCCTTTCAAAGGACTGCAGAGATGATTGTATTAACCCACTGGACTGTGCCACCCCTGCTGGTAAACAGCACCATGCTTTGATTTTCTGCTTAATTACCCAATGCACCCACTGCCAATAAATCTTTCCTTTTAAGTCATGAAATAAGGCAGAACCTTGCAGTGCTAATAGTGACCTGCAAAGCTGCCAGCCCCTACCATACCTTTTCCACGCACAGCTTTTCCACTCTTGGATTAAACTCCCTCTAAATTCATCTTCATGAACCCACTGGGATATCTCAGAGGTGCTTGGTGAAGGCAGGAATGGAGACCAGCCCAGTGGCACTGCAGGGACATCAGCCCCATGCACTGCCATGTGTGGCTGCATGTAGCGGGGTGATGTTTGCACACGGAGCCAATGTTTGCTTAGCTCAAGCTGCTGAATTAGCTGTTTGGTTAAACCAGCTCAGATCAGGCAGGTTGGTTGCAGGGATTTAGGAGATTAGTTCTAACCCAGTGGATTTTCCTGCTCGGGGACAGACTCCTCTGGGAGATGGACCAGCCATGGACTTCAAGGCATGAAACGAGGTGTAAAAACCAACCATAAATCAGATATTAATAAAGCCAAAGAAACAACTCCCTCTCTTCAAGGCTGACAGCAACAACTCACGTTTAACCCCACATGCAAATCATCCCTTGTGCAACAGCAGAGTAAAAACATTTTTGGTTTATATTTTCAGTGAGTGGGGACTGAAGCCCAAAATGCTGCTGGGGAAGGTGGTTTCAGGATAATCAGGATGTCTGGGGATGGGGAGGTCAGATCCAGCTCCAAACCATGCAACTCCTGCTACGTGAAGGGACAGCATCCACTCCTCAAGGGAGATGGTTTCTGCCCAGTGTTAAGTGTGGATTGGCACAGAGAAGTTACTAAACAGAGAAGGAAGTCCTGGGCACCAGCAGCACAGCCTTTGTTATCAATTAAAACATTCCTAATTGCCCGGCCTGACACCACCTCACACCAAGGCAGCCCTCAAACATATGGTCGAGCCCACATGAAAGAGCTGTTCAGTTCTCAACCTAATTAAGCAAACAGCAAACAGGAGCTGGCTGGGTCTAATTGCTGCAATTCTCCCAGCAAATGGGTCCCCCAGCATCCTGCAAACAGTGCGTGTGTGCACTCTGGCACGGAGGCATCAGCAGCTTGGTGCAAATCCTGGTTTAGGGATGCTCGGGAGAGGGAAGAAGGAGTGTGAGCAGGTTGGGATGCAGGGAACGACTTGGTTTGTTTGCCTGAACCCACAGTGTTTTGTTTCCAGCAGCTTTTGGGGTATTTTTGATGGTATATTTTTAACAAAATTCTTTGGCTTGTGGAATAGATGCAGGGTATTTTTCACCTCTTCCATGGCCTGAAATAATTCCAGAGACTTAAAAAAATTTTGGACTTTGCACACCACTTCTGTGGCTGTTCAAGGAGCTAAAGAAACATGCTGGTGTCTACCCTTAGACATTCCTGTTTTCCCTGTGTATTATTTCTCCACCTGGTCCCAAAAAGCCCATCCTGCCCTGGTCTGCAGCAGATCCTTATGCTCATACTTGCAGAAGAGCAAGAAAAGCAGGACCTATTGCTGGGAGGGATCCTTGGAATTAAAGGTTCAGGCTGCGATGTGTCAGAAATTGCAGCAGATTTGGGGCCTTTTTGAAACAACTGTGGCTTTTTTTGACATTTCCTAATCTTGAGGCAAGGACCTCATGGAGGTCCCAGGTGTTTCCAATGCTCCTTCCTATTCCCATGTGCTTGGTCAAGCCTTCTCCAGTCCTCCCTGAAAGGGAAATCCTATTTTTTTCCAGTGTTATACCAAATAACTTGTGTAAATTGAATAATGACGTTGTTTTTCTTTGCCTTGTAGTCAGAGGAGGTTGACAGGATGGCAAATTTTAAGGGTCACGCACTTCCAGGCAGCTTCTTCTTGTTCTTTGGGCTCTGGTGGTCTGTGAAATACCCACTGCAGTATCTCAGCCAGAAAGTAAATAAGAAATCCTGCAGGACTTCTTGTTTCCAGCGTGTGGATGCCATTGAAGGGGGAATCAAAATCTTCTTTTCTCTCGTAGGTAAGGGTTATATTTCACTTACTATGCCAGTATTCACCTAGCCTGCAGTGATGACTGTACAGGAGCCCTGACTCCAGAGAAACGGGTCTAGATGTGGAAGGATCAGAGAATCTTTAAGGCTAGAAAAGACCTCTGAGATCATTAAGTCCAACCATTAACTACTGCCAGGTCCACCACTAAACTGTGGACCTGAGCACCACATCTACATGGTTTTGAACACTTCCAAGTATGGTGATCCCAGCACTCCCCTGGGCAGCATGGATGCATCCTTGACGTCCATCTTGCCTTGATCTCTTGTATAGTTTGATGGGGAAAAGCAAGTCTCATACCCCTTCCCAAAGCTGAGCTGCCATTGAACACAGGCCTGATTTTTTCATCCAGTCTTTTCTCCCAAATGCAAACTCACCAGCTCCTGCTTCAGAACCCCCAGCAGCAAGGAGTGGTCTCAACAACTGCAAATAAACCCCCAGAAACTCCATGCTCTTGGGTGTCCTGCAGGGATGCTGGCGGAGCAGTTCGTCCCAGATGGCCCCCACTTGTACCTGTACAGCGGGGAGAAGCGCGACTGGGTGAAGCTGATGAACTGGCAGCACACCACCATGTACCTCTTCTACGGCCTCTCCGGGGTGGTGGATGTCCTCACCTACATCTCCCAGGCAGTGCCACGGGGTCTGGATCGCCTCATGTTGGCTGTGGCTGTGTTCGTTGAAGGTTGGTAGAAGGTGGTGCTTAATTTGGGGAGGGATATCGGGGACTAAGTCAGAGAAGGACTAAAATCTGCCTGACTGAGATATTGCTCCAGATGCCTCTGGTGATAAGACACATGGTAGGGGATACATTATGGCAGGCTGGGATGGAATGAGATGGGAAATACAGTCATGGATAGATTCTGGTTTGGGATCTCTGGGGCTACCACGGTGCAAACCAGCAGAATGAGTTATTGTTATGATAAACAGCCGGTGGACTCTGAATTCCTCTGCCATCCACAGGCTGTTCTCCTGCCCCACGTTCCCCCCGAGAGCCATTAATTGCATTGCAGGCACCATCAGCCTCATCTGCTTGCGTGGCACATGGCAATTTGAAGTGATTTATTGTGGCTTCAGCACATCATGAATATCATTCTGTCCTCAGGCTGCCTTGCAAATTGCCAGCCAGGATTCCAGACCCTCTTGGATCATAGAATCATAGAAAGACTTGGCTTGGAAGGAAGGTTAAAGATCATCTAGTTCCAACCCTTTGCCATGGGAAAAGAAGGTCTTGTTTATATAGAAACCTCCTTAATGAAGGCACATCTCCTGTTACTTTCCCGATCACAGCAGTTTTTGAGGCAGCAGCAGCAGGGGCAGCTCCACATGCACTGTTTGGCATTAAGATCAAGAAATTTATCATTTACAGCTCCCAAAAAATGGTGAAGTTTAGCAAAAAGAAAGAAGGACACAGCAGAAGCCTGGCTAGAAGGGAGGGGTTATCTGAAGAGATAATGGCAAGACGTGGGAAGAAAACTACCCTGTCCTTGGTCCCTGTATTGCTCAGATCCTCCTGCCCCAAGGTTGGGCATCTCATCCTTCCAGAATGTTGGGATGCCAGGAAGCCTAGGGGGATGGTGCTGTGTGGAGTCCCTTCTTTTCGTGGTGGCCTGTCTCAATTTGCCATCCAGGCAGGTGGTTTACTCGACTCGGTGGCCACGGCTGTTGTTGTGAATGCCGCTCTGAGCAGGGCTCGTGCTTTGGCAGGTTGTCTCTTCTATTACCATGTCCTTCACCGCCCCATGTTGGACCAGCACATCCACTCCCTGCTGCTCATCACCATCTTCACTGGGGCTGGCAGCATCCTGCTGGAGGTTTTCCTGCGTGACAACATTGTCCTGGAGATGTTCCGAGCCAGCATCACCATCGTCCAGGGAACGTGGTTCTGGCAGGTCAGTTCTGCCTTCCCAGAGCACCGAAGCAGAGGGAAAAGAGGAGAAGCAGTCGTACATTAATGTAGTGGTTTAGTTTGCATTTCTTACTTTCTGTGAGATAGGAGATTTGAAGAAATGCAAAGCAGGCTCAAACTTAAAGAATATGAAAAAAAAGTTTATTACTAACAGAGTTAAGAGGAAAAAGAAATAATAAGAGATTAAGATAAAACCCCCTTTTCCTCCAGCATCTCCCTCTGTTTCCTCCAGCACCCCCCTCCTTTTACCCAACTCGCACAAATAATAACAAGACATGGGATTTGGTCAGCATTCACAGTTCTTAAAAGTCTCTCTCTATTATTTGAGGAAATAGAGGTCTCTTTTGCGTCTCGTGGTTTTCCCAAACTGCACCAGCTAACAGCCCCGCCCAGAAAATCTGCTGCAGTAAAAAATATCTCTCCCATGGAAAGAAATCACAGTCTCTTCCACACTGTCCCATGGGCCACACATGGGGTATTCTCGTTTAAGGATAGACAAAATTCCAGCCCGAAAAAAACAGCCCTCTTCTTCACAGAAATTTTGAAAGTCTCTCACAACCTCTCACAGCTCCTGGGTAACCTGGCGTGGTCACCTTTGTTTCCCCCACAGTCTGCACACAGAATTCACATCCCCCCATGTCTTTAAATAGATTAAAGAGAAAAACAGTTTGTGATATTACAGTCTTTACCACAGTCTGCAAAAAGCAGGTTCAAGCTACGCGTGGAAAAGCATGACTCTGCCCTCTCTTCCCCGCCGCCATCTTCAGCTTCACTCACTTTCTCTCTGACCCTGAAGACACCATGTTGACGATTAGTCTTCGTTCGAGCTTTACGATGGAGAAAGCCTCGCTCCCTTTATGCTGCTCGTTACTTGATGTTATTTTACAGTTCAATATAAGCTGAGTTAGTTGCAGAAAAGTTCTATCATCTCCCACAGGATCTTCGCAGCCACATGGGGGGCGGGGGGATCCTCAGCAGCCGCTTCAGGTGGTCTCAGCTATGTAGCAATGGTTGTTCCTCAGCTGCCCGCAACTCCAAGGGGGCTCTCCCGGAGCCGGGGCCCATGCCCCCAGGGCCGGGGAAGGGGAGGCCCGGGACCGCTCTGAAGAATGGAGCCCGGTGCCCATATTCTCCCTCCTCCCCGCCAGGTGGTTCAAACCGAAAAGGGAACTTCCTGTGTCTCCACAGGGCTTAAATATGTAAATTCGGATAAGCGCTACTGGTTGAAAGATCTGTCCATCAACTCAGGTTCAACCCATGACAATCATGTATCAATCACATATCTCCCAAGGATTATTTTGCCAGGCTCACTTCATAAATAGCTCATAATCCAGAATGAAAATTTACTTATCATAGGTCATCTCTGACGGCTGCTCCTGCTTCAAGAGCTGTTTGTCTTGGCTTGTTGCTCCTCCAGGGGGAAGAGTGAAAACAACTGAACAATATTTTGCAGTATCTAATGACCAAGTACTAATCACTTAATGTGTCTAATGCACCCTGCAGCCCTCCCTCTGGTTTAGTGGAAAGATACAAACCCCACCAGCAATGAAACAGCTGAGTTAAAATACAGCCAGCTGCTTGCTTTGGTAGGAGTTGGAGAAGCAAAAAAATCAGTTGGAGATAATTGCTCTTGAAACTAAACTGTGAAAGAAAACCCCAAACTAACAAAAAAAGGAACAAAAATCAGGCAACCAACCAACAACAGACAAAAAGCCAAACAAAAAAACTACCCCAAAACCAAACCAGTTTCCCTTCTCTTTTTCAAGGCTGCGCTAGCTCAAACCAGCCATTATTCAGAGGATAAAAACTGGGCTGAGCTTGTAAAATACTAAATCTGGAGTTTTTAAATGATGGCTTGGAGTTCAGAATGCTGAGGGACAATTGTGTCTGGATATTGAACAGAAAAAGAGATATCTTGGGTACAGATTGGCTTTGTGTGGCCTCTCATTGCAAGGCTGGACTTCACTCTCTCAGCAAAAACCTCTGTCCTGGTCAGGGCTCAAGTTCCTCGGTCACCACATGAATAAAGGTAATTCACCATGAGGGTGGTGATGCTCTGGCACAGGTTGTTTAAGGTCCCTTCCAACCCAAACCATTCTGGGACTCTGGGATTCTATAATTGTTTTTTCCAATGTAATAAACTTCTTGTTCCACCCAGATTGGTGTTGTGCTGTTCCAGCCATGGGGAGGTCCAATGTGGGATGAGAATGACCACAGCAACATCATGTTCCTCACGATGTGCTTCTTCTGGCACTGGGCAGCTGCTGTGGCCATCCTGGCTGTAAACTACACCCTCACTTACTGGTACGGCTGGGACAGGGCTGGGATAGGAACTGAGGCAAGGCTGGGGTGGGCAGGCAGGGTGGGGTGTCTGCAGTGAGACACAGATGTACCCCAGCCCTTCCTGCAGTACAAAGTCACAGCTGAATAAGCCATCCCAGACTGCTGCAGGTTTCAGGGCACGGTATTTGCTGAGTGCACAGAGTGCAAAACAGTGTCAGTGGGAGACATGGGCATTAAACGGGGAGAAGTCAAACAACTGAGTCCCTCAAGGTTCTTCTGGAAGTCACACTGCTTATTTTCCTCTGCACTGAGTGCTAAAGTCAAACTTTAATTTGATAGAGACATCAAAGCGTTACCAGGACCCCCTGACATTTTGTTCCCTGCCTCGCAAGGACTTCAAAGCGGTTGAGGGTCACTGAATTATTAGAGGTAGAAAACCTAAAACATTACCAGCCCCCAGTTTAGCTTTTCCAAGGGGATGGGAAAATTATCCCACTTTAAGGGATGCTCTGAGGGATGCTGCATGAGCTACAGAACAGAGAGTTCAGTCCATGCCATCAAATAGACTTTATACAGAACAAAACCCACTCAATCCCCCATCAGTAGCATTTTAGGACCTCTAGAATGAGGGTTCTGGTGAGTGGCATTAGGTTGGGGATTTTTCTAATAATGATTTATTGCTCCTGTGTTACAGCTGTCTCCAGAGGTTCAGAAGAGGCAGTGGAGAGCCCTACATCAGCCTGGGTGTCCGGCAGCAGAAGTGTGACAGCAGCTCCCAAGCTGCCTTCTTGAATGGCTCCGATGAAGAGTGAAGAGGACGCAAACTCCTGCTCCAAACACGTGAACAGTCCTTTTTCCAGAAGAAAAGAAATCTAATTAAATATTTATTTTTTGGAAGAGTGAGAGGTGCCCCCGTGATGCTGCTGGGAGGAAGACTGAGCACGCAAGGGTGGCTGCCCTCCATCCATACCCGAATATCTCTGGCTCGGACACGGGCACAGCTTGAAGTGATTTTTAGCAGCAAAACAAAGCATGGAAATTCAACATGACAGGATTGCTTCATCCTATGGGCTCCCCCGTATGTTCCCATAGGGATAGAGGGCATCCTTTGGCCAGCTGACTTTTCCGAGAGCCTGGAGACTTTGACCTACTGTGACTGAAGTCAGGGAAATCTCCAGGCTGAGGTCATGCACCTCTGGAGCAAGGCATCACCCCAAGGAGGACGAGTAAGAGAGTGTCGAATGTGAGATTATGGCAGTTTTTGCAATACCAGGGCTTGATTGCACACAACGTAAATGTTATTACTGAAGCTTTGAACTAAAAGAGGGGTTTTGTTAATCATTTTCGTGTTCACTTAAAGGCTAAGAGAGTGAATAAATGTGAAATAAAAATCCTTGCTGGGCTGATGTCCTTAAATTTAAGACTGATAAATTATAGAGTGTGTAATAATAGCTTAGAAAAATCCATCCCCCAGACCTGCAAAGCCTGAAGGACTGTAAGATACATAGCTAAGCAGCAGGTATTCATGAAATGTCCCAGTTTTCCATTGAAAATAAACCCCCTCATCTTGGAAAGCAAGATGAAACATGCACATGGTTTGTTTTTAGGCTGCCTTTGCTAGCTAATTTCTTGCAAAAAGTGACTGGAGATGTCACCTCCTAGACAGGAGGAAAATATGCTAGTAGTGAGTAAGGGTATTAAAAAAAAAATTATATATATATACATACATATATAAATAAAATAACCACCAGCACAAGGTAAATTGCAATTGTTCATGTCTCAAACCCCGGGGCTGGAAGGATGCTCCGCACTGAGATCTTCTCCCTGCTGTGTAGTGGATGGCAGGAGATTTTTGTGCTCGTGTTCATGACTGCACAGAAAATCAGCTCCTGGCAGGTCCAAGGGAAAGCAAAGTTCGTATTTTAACCTCTTTCCCCTTGCGCAAAGAGCCTGTCACAGACTGCAGAGACTGCAGCCTGGATTGTATTGCTTATTAACAGTGCTACAAAGACTAACTAGCTTTCCTCGAATGCCAGTTTTCCTGTACATCCACTGCTAAGCTGGTTTATTTTGCAGGGCTGGGTACTGGGAGGTGCAAACAGACCGGTCATGATGAGAATGAAGCAGCAGAGCTGCATCGCCATACATGCATCTCATAAACTCATGATTAGGTCTCATGAGTCGTAACCACTGAACATGAGGAGCATTTTGTAGATATTTTTTTTTCTGCCAAGGCAGAATAGTTTTTCTAAACATCATGAATTCCTCTGGCTGCTGTGGGGAGACACAACCCACTCTGCGTATGCCACCTGCTAATGGCAGAGAGCCCCCCTTGAGGAAGGGCACAAACCGAGTTAATGGGAACGCTGCAGGACATGGATGGGTTCATTGAAGAGCAAAAAGGCCTTGTGTGATGGTCTGAATTATTTCTGGTCTTCTCTGAATTATTTGCTTTTAGGAAACAGCCCAAGCATCACTGTTCCCACTAAACAGCCAGGGGAGGGCAGCAGCTGTAGCTGGACCAGGAACGGATCCAAGCTGGATGCAGTCACCTTCCTCCTTCCCACCCCCAAAAGCCAGAGGGTTTTTCCATTCCAGGGCACACAAATGAAAGCTGACTTCAGTTTTTAAAAGTACTCCTTGCTTTTGGAAGTGGGATAGCGTTATTTAACTCTTCACAGCTCTTAATCAAATTGCTGTCTCCTTCCCCCCTCCTTTCTTCGGCACCTGTCACTGTATGGCCACAAAACACCTTTCCCTCCACAGCACTCAGTGTCTGGAATAGTTTCTGTTTGCCTCATTAACTCCCTGCTCCTACAAACATCCCAGGACTGTCAGCGGAGCACTCAGTAATTTGTTTTCCAGCTCTGGAGCACATTCTTTTCCAAGGTATGAAGGTCAGCAAAGGAGGAGAGATCCAGCCTGTGATTAAGGAAGGAAATACAGTTGGGGTTCATTTCTGCATGAGAATTAATGACTTTCATTTCAACTAAAAACAGTTTGTAAATAGTTTAGGTACCCAAACAAGGTATGAAGGTGTCTGGACCAGTGGTACAGAGATGGTTTATTATACAGAGATGCAACCATAAGCTATCCTCACATTCATTTCTTGAGTGCTGGATATTTTAGGATAGGCCTAGATGGAAACTTGCTTTTAACACAACATTAACAACAAACAGTTGTTCTGGATCGTGTTTTTCAGCATATAATGTTTGGACTTGATGATCTCAGAGGTTTTTTCCAACCTAAACAATTCTATGATTCTATAAATTGAGTTAAAGTGCCTTCGTACTGGACCCATTGGCCGTGGAGCTGGAGTGGGCTGGGGCTGTGTTTGTATCCATATCCACACTGATTTTAGAAAGAGCACCACCTGGGTGGTGTCTCAGGGATATTTCTTCCTTGTGTAATTGTAGCCTGATGTTCGATTTTGTCACTCAAGTGTCCTGCTCATCCACAGCCGGAAGGAGCTGCTGATCCTCCCCTTCTCTTACAAAGGAGCCCAGACAACACCCCCAGAGCAGCCAAAGGTCCTGGCAGCTGCTCTTCCTGCAGCTGGAAAGACAAACCCTTCATCAGGAGCCAGCACAGCCCATCCACGAGCCACTCATTCCTGGGGCAGAGATAGGATCTCCCGCTGCCACCCCGCACAGCCACTTTTGTGTGAGGCTGAAATGAAGGTGTAGCAGCAGAACAAGCCCTGCCTCTGCTTTTACCACCTGCTTTACCTCCTGTTGCCTGTTTATGAAGGCTGGTGCTAGCATTCGTCATAATAATAATAATAATACTTTGCACTTCCCAAACAACCGTCCATCTGCAGCACTCAAGCTGCTGGCAAACCTTTAATTAGATTGTGCCTCCCACCACCCCCAGGAAGGAGACAAACATTGTCACATTTTTTCATTAGCACTGAGGCTGATGATGAACCTTCAGGGAGAAGATGTTGCAGTTAAAGCTGAGAGAAAAAGGAAAAGAAAAAGACAAAAATATGAAATCAAATTCAGTTCAGGGTTTAGCCTGAGAACATTAGAGGAGCTGGAGAGGGTTGGACACAGCTCTGCCACCCCCCAGTCTTTTCCTAGGAGTAAGAATAGGTATATTCCCTAAGGAACTGGGATGGAATCACATCCATTTGTGCCCACAGTGATTTTACCATGCACGGAGTGTCAGTGACCTGCTAGGGGATTTGGGAGCATTTGCTGTCTTTTTCTGGGTCCCTCTCACTGGGCTGTTCCCAACCACCTATCAGAGTTAAATCCTCATTTTTCTCATGGGGATGGTTCAAAAGAAACCCCTTTTTCTCAACTATTTAAGGCACTGAAAACTTCTTTCACTGTCTGTAACTTAAGTTGCCCTTTCCATAGAAGCTTTCTCTCTGGCCTTTACTCTTTGCTGGCCCTTTATGAAAAAAGGCACACTGATCCTCTGAGTAGATACTTTCCAGCTGGGCCTCGTTTCCTCCTGTCACTCTCCGGCTGCTGCACTCCCACCTCACTTTTCCCCACTTTTTCCAAGGACTTGACTGCTCTTGCTTGGGAAGCAGTTTCTTGCCCTTTGGGGTAGTGGTTTGTAGAGGTGGGTGGTTGCAGAAAGGGAAACTGAGCTGAAAAAGGTCCCCCTTCAGCAGATGCTGCCACTGCTTTTTTTTCAGAAAAAAAGGTAAGGTTTTTGTCCTGCATTATTTTCAGGGGTTGGTCTGTAAGGAAGAACCCCTGTGAGGGTTGTATTTCTCCCTCTGCTTGGATTTAATGTTGTACAAGCTCCTAAGCTTAAGCTTGGGTGAAACTGCATTTGTGGAAGCCCCTTTTCTACTGTGGGCTTCCCAGGACCCTTTTGCAGGTGTACTCATCCCTGTTCCCCTCATCCTGCTTCTCAGACACCGTTGGAAGTGAGCAGTGCTGGGTGTACAGCACAGCCTCTTGTTTTCCTTCCTTCCTCCCACTTGATATGAAGATAATGGGAATAAAAGGCTCCCGGCTATGGCTTGGTGGCTTTTCTGGCTGTGCTGGACCACAGCCCATCACCCTGGGGAGGCTGCTTTGCTTCCATGCTGCTCCAGCCTTGGTTCACACGTGTGGCTCCGGGCAGGGCTGGTCCTGCAGGCTTGCTCAGGGTGGGTTTGGCAACACGAGTGAGAGAAATATACAACTTCCGAGGAGAGCTGCTGGATTGGGAATGTGGCTGCCCCAGGGTCAGGGGCCTGGGCAGTGCTCTGGAGTGATGCTGGGTGTTTCTGTACCGTCACCTTGGTGCTGTGGAAGGACATGGGACACTCGGGTAGCCTGAGGTATTTATTTGCCTGAAGCACTTGTATTGCTCATCTCTGCAGCCATCAGTGGGATGGGCAGCAGCTTCGAGGTGGCTTTTGTCTGGGGTTGCTTGGTGAAGGGCAGTCCTGTGTTTTAGAGAGGAAAAAAGGAGTGGAAACAGGCTGCCATGTCCTGCCTGCCCACTTCTGGGGGAGAGAGGGCCATGGCCCCCCACTTCTCAGCTGCTGTGGGCTGAGAGGTGGAGCTTCCAAAGGCTCTGCTCTGACTTGAGAGCTCCTGCCCTCAGGCAACTTTTGTAAGATTGGACCCCCTAAAAGGGTTATAGTGTCCCTGGCAACCCAGCTCAGAGATTTCCAGCAGAGCCCTGTCAGACCTTGCTGCTGCCTTATCTCTTCTTGTCTCTTCCCCCAGTCATCCCCAACCCCACTGTAACAACTGAATATACGTGGTTGCCATGAGAACAGGGATTGGCTGCTTATCCTGATTTTTGTGGCAAACTCCAGGAGAGCCGTTGCTGGTTTTTTAATAGCAGACAGGAAGCGGCCCAGGTTGTGAAAGGTGGTTGACTCAGGGTGCCTTGAACTGGCCCTCGGGATGTTCAGCTCCAAACATCCTGTCTAAGGGGCACCTCCCCGTGGTGGCTTCTCCCTTTATCTGCCTCTTCTGAGTAATAACCTCCCTGCTGACACATCTGGAGAAGGAGAAGGACCGGCAGGAGTCACAGGTAAACTCTTCCATCCACACACTGGTGAGCAGCTGTGCCTTGGAATGGACATGGCTGCTGGAACTTGGAAAGAAGGGACATGGGGAGAAAATCTCTGAGAGACAAAGGTTCAGTGTGATGACAGCTGTGGGTGAGGCTGGTGGAAGTGGTGCTGATGGTGCCAGAAATCATTTGCTTGAGCCCTTTTTTAGGGGGGTTATTGTGTTTTGGAGCTGCATCATAGCAGAGGATGGGAGCTGTTCAGCCTGGAGAGGAGAAGGTTCTGGGGAGCCCTCAGAGCCCCTTCCAGTGCCTGGAGGGACCCCAAGAGAACTGGAGAGGGACTCCTGGAGTGTCAGGACAAGGGGGAATGGCTTCCCACGGCCAGAGTGCAGGGTTAGATGGGATATTAGGAGGAAATCCTTCCCTGTGAGTATGGGGAGGCCCTGGCACAGGGTGCCCAGAGCAGCTGTGGCTGCCCCTGGATCCCTGGAAGTGTCCAAGCATGGAGGAGGATTCACAAAGAGAAGACCCTCCAAATGTCTGCGGCCAGGTGCTGAGCTTGCCCTCTGCATACAAGCTGGCTATCCTGGAATGCTGATGGTTGCACCCATGGGTGCTTGTAGGGAACGCTGGTGTGTCCAGAGGGACAGCAGCAATCCCCCCATGAGAGCAAGTGGGGTCAAAATCATGGACGGTGATGGGTCTGGAGCTGCAATGGCTCCAGGGGAGAGCCTGGAAGTTGGGCAGGAATGCTGTCCTTCCCAAGCTGAGCATGAGGAGGCTGCAAGCAGTCAGGCAAGGCTCTGTCAGGACAGCAGGCAGCTCCCGTATGGCAATTAAGCAGGAGCTTCACAGCCTGGAAGCTGTGGAGGGAGAAGGGCAGCTCAGGTAATAACTTCTGACTGCAGCCATATTTCAAGTGCTCTGACAGACCAGCTCCCAGGAATAAATAACCTGGTGTCTCTTCTCTTTCCTGGCTGCCACTTACTTGGAGCTAAATGAGCTTTTATGTGAGCGTGGGCTCCAAAGGTGAAGTGGGAGAAGCCAGTGGGTCGGGGTGTCAGGGCTGGGATCATTGGGCTGATCAAGGGGCTCCATGAATGTGGGGGGTTGTTTTTCTGTGCCTCAAATATGTGAGCTCTGCAAGTGGACTGTTGCTTGGAAACGTCTGGTTTTGCTGCAGAATAGTGGCTGTTTTATAAAAGGTGGGATTTTTTTTTTTTTGTGAGTGAGTTACATGCAAGCTTCTGCTTGTCTGATGGTGGTTTGGGACATCTCTGCTACAAGAGAGATACCCCAGGACATGGCAGGATTCCTGGAATTGTTCAAGGCCATGTTGGATAGGGCTTGGAGCAACCTGGTCCAGTGGAACATGTCCCTGCCCACAGCAGGGATGATATGAGATTTTTGGTCCCTTCCAGTCCAAACCATTCTGGGATCCATGGTGGCTGCTGAAGGGCTGTTTCCAGTTGCTGGGAAGCAAAGGAGACTCATTACAACCTCCCAAAGCCTTGCTGCATTGAGCTGCTGAGGGGTTGCAAAGCAAAAGGGTACCTGGCACTGCAAGGAAGAGCAAGGCTGCTCTGCTGGGGAGTGGGATGGTCAAGGTAGGAGATTCCAGAGACAGCTCTGAAACAGCAGGTTGGGTCTGCTGGTAACTCAGATGAAGGGGGAGATGGCAGGTGGGTGTGGGGTGACAGATCCCCGGGTTAATCCCGGATGCTGGTGTGGCTTGGAGCAGCCTCTGGAGCTGCAGGTGGGACACGTTTGTCATTTCTGGGCTCTGGGATGTCTCTGCTTTCCTCCTCTCCTCCAATTAATCGTGTCAAATTAACATTCCTGATATGTCTCTCAATCAGGGTGCACTCCAGCTTCAGGCTGTTGCCCTTGCAGTCACAAGTAGGACAATGGTAAAATTTGGTTATATATCATGCAGTTGTGCTGTGCTTAAATGTGCTTTGTTGTTAGTCACTTCGGATGTAGATGTCTGTGCAGGGAAGATAAGTGTCCTGGCCAGGATGTCCAGGCTGTACTCAGGAAAGACATGGGTTCTCCTGGGGCATAAGCCACCTCACCCTAATGTAGGCACCCAAAATAGAGCAGAGAGCCATCCCTGATCCCCAGCTCCTGGGTGGGGCGTTTCTCACCTACCTGAAAGGCTGTTTTGTAACTTCCATCCTGAAAGGAAGCCTTAGCACAGATTTGAGTCTTTCCCAGATTGCCTGTGTCCCAGAGATGTAAAGGATGACAATGGTTTCTACATTCCAGTCCTGAGTTTGCCACACAGAGCTGAGCCAGTCTGACCCATGCTGGCTCTGCAACCAAAACCTGACCTGGAATGTCTTGCAGAGCTCTCCCTCACCTCAGGCACTTGCCACGCCACATCCTACCCTTGTTCTGCAGTGCCTAATTACTTTCTAGTGTGGGAGGACTCGGAGAACATGCTGGAGTTGTTCATCCAGCCTCTGTAATTTGTTTTGGTATTTATAAACACAGTGAGGATGTGATTTGTGATGCAAGGGCAGGTCGGTGTGGAAGCTTTGGGATGAGTAATGCCTTCCTCTATGCACATCTGAGCTGCAGAAAAGGACTGGAAAGCCCATGAGGAGGAGAAAAGTGAGTCCTCCTTAGCTGGTAGAAGCTTACAGAGAGTGAGGAGAGAGGTCATTCTGGAGGGAACAAGACCATCTCAAGGTAAAATAATGCTAGAAACTCTTAGATCATTATTTTTTCTTTTCTGTGCTTGCTACACTGGGATTTTTCTCAGGAATTTTGGTATGGGCTGAAATACTTTGCAGAATATAAATTTGCTGTACCTTTGCTCTTCTCCATCCTTCTTGGTCGGTACTCTGGCATTGATCTGACTTAGTCAAGGGTTTTTATGCCTTTAGTCTTCGAGCTCTTCCTATGGAGAGGAAATTTCTTGTGTCAAATCACCACTTGTGTGCCATACAAAGGTTGTGTGGAATATGCATGAGGCTCTTTTTCCAAATGTTAATGGTTCCTGGGTTGCCTCCTCCTGCACAGCCCAGAAAAGCCTTCACTGGCTGGAGCTCCTAATCCAGCTCTGGATTCACACCCTGGTAATTGCCTTGTTTGGATCAAGTTTATGGTCTAAGGAAATAATTGTCATGTTGCTTTTTATTGGTAAAAACTTTGTTGTGTTTCCTCTTCTAATAGCTGTTACGCTTTCTTGGGCACTAATGTATTGTTGTGTGGCACAAAGTCCTGATGATTTTATGTGCAGCCAGACAGAAATACAAATACACGTGCACAGTGGTAGCTTCCCTGTGCTGATATCCGTCTCTGGTACTCCTTGTTTGAGCTGAGCCATGTGCACCTGCTCTGTCACAATGTAGATCCCTGGGGATGCTGAGCAGCCCAACAGCTCCCTTGGGGATGCTTTAGGTTGGCCATCAGGCACTGTTTGTCCTTGCAGGTCCAGAGAATGAGCCCGATGCCAACAAGTTTTCTGGGCAGTGCCCTCCGAGGCACTTTCTTCTTCGCCTTTGGCCTGTGGTGGTCGGTGTGGTACCCCCTGAAGTACCTCAGGAGGAAAGGTGACGCCGAGGGCCAGCCGGGCCGTAGGCACGCAGAGCTCTTCGAAGGGGCGGTCAAAGCTTTCTTTGCTCTAGTAGGTAAGAGATGATGATGATGAGTCCCTGCCCCAATATCTACTAGCACAGCAGCCACTCTCTCCCACGACACTGGGGCTGTTTGTAGTGGGAAACCTCTGGCACGGTAGGGCTTGGGGACATGCTTGTGGCACACCCTGGGACGGGACCTTGCTGTTGTTCTCCTGGGCAAACACCACTACGGCTTCACCCCTGCAAAGGAACATTTCCTCAGGCTTGTCATTTCCCCACGTATAATGAAAAGTGATGTTTTCTCTCTTTGCCCAGGGATACTGGTGGAGCAGTTTGTCCCCACGGGTCCCCACCTGCAGCTGTACAGCCCCAAGACACACAGCTGGACTGACCTCACCCCCTGGCACTACTCCACCATCTACCTTTTCTTCCTCCTCTCTGGCATCACAGATGTGGTCTCACACTCCCCGCTCAAGCTGCCACAGGGCTTGGACCGGCTCTCACTGTCCCTGGCTCTGCTCGTGGAAGGTGAATTGCACCTGGTGCTGGGAGAGGAGGGGACACGGAATAAGGAATTGCTGCAGTGCTCATGGGTGTGACAACTCCTGGGCAGTCTGGGGGCCACAAAGGCAGAGCTGGAGGGGGTGTGGATGCACGATGACACCGGCTGTGTGACAAAGTCAACCCCTCCCTGCTCCTCCTAAATTTGGATCCAGCCATAGCTGGATGCCACAGGGGATGCTTGAGGGATCTGTGCTTCTCCTGGTGGCCAGCAGCTCGCTCACTCTGGAGTTACAAAAAGGTGTCATCCTCCCACCTTGGTTGGATGCAGAGGGACAGACCCTGATACAAAGCTCCCCACCATCTTTTGAGCTCAAGGTGCCCACCCCTGTTCTCCTCCTGCAGCCTTGGCTGGGGCACAGGGATCCCCACAGGGACAGGGGCACAGGGAGCTCTGCAGGTACAGGGGTTCCTCGGGGGCAGAGCAGAGCCGGTACTGAGGCTGCCTGCTCATTGCAGAGGGAAGCTGGTGACAGCAGCTGATGGCTCTCTGGTTCTTACCCCCAAGGCAGATCATGGCAAGGCCTGGAGCATAGTCTGAGTTTTCAGATGATTTTTTAAGAGAACAAATCCCAGAGTGTCCTTTGTTAACATAGGGTGGATCTTGGCAGGTTTGCTCTTATGCTTCCGGGACTACAGCGATGCTGTGCTGGACCACCACCTCCACTCCTTGCTGGCCATGGCTATCTTTGCCGGAGCCCTCTGTGCCCTCCTAGAGGTGTTCCTCCAAGACCATATCATCCTGGAGACCTTCAGGACCAGCTCCTTCCTTCTCCAGGGCTCTTGGCTTTGGCAGGTCAGTGTGTATCCAGTGTTCTCCTCAGAGCTTTGCACCCAGGAAGGCAAGTGGAGTGGGGTTGCTCTGCCCCTTTAGGCACATCTGCTGGGGTTAAACCTGTAGGCTGTTCAAATATCTTTGTAAATAAGAAGAGGAAATGAGGCTCAGTGCCAGAGCTGCCATTGTGAAGAAGTGCATGTGTAACGTAGCAGCATGGACAGACCTGGCAATGAATGGAAATCAGAGCCCACAAGGGAAGGAAACCACAATCATGATTTTTTATTAATTTTATTAGGTCTATTTTCTTCCTCTGTTTGTTCCAAGTTACTGGAAACATCTGGAAATCTCTCGTGTAATTGCCCAGCTTTTGGTCTAGGGGGAAATGCACAGACTGGCAATGTCACCTTTGGGATGTCACCTTTCTCCAGGATGCTGGGCTGTACTGCAAGCCCTAAGGATTGTCTGCAGAGAATCCATCTCCTCCTGACACCCTTGTGTCAGTCTGAGGGGACAAGGCTGCTTCGGGAAGCCAAGGGCAGTGCCCCAGGTGTTACTTGGAGTTATAGTGTCTCTAGTCCACAGTCAGCTGAAGCAGGTGGGCTGAAATCAGGAGGAAAACAGGAAGGATGTGCTAAAGCCTGACTTCTTTTTCATCTATGACCAGATTGGGTTTGTGCTGTCCCCTCCGTGGGGAGGACCAGGCTGGGATCAGAGCGACCCCAGCAACCTCTTGTTCCTCACCATGTGCTTCTGCTGGCACTATGTGGGCGCTCTCGCCGTGGTGGCGACCAACGCTGCCGCATCCCGCTGGTATGAGGGGTCCTGGCACAGGGCATGGGCTGGGGTGGCCAAGAGCAATGCTCAGACCCAACACTGAGATGGGAAGTCCATGCACCAGTGTGTCATGGGATAAGGAGTGTGGGTGTCCGGGCATATCCAAGCATGGCTTGGCTGGAAAGGGTGGGCTCCATGCCACCACAGAGCAGCTTTCCTGAGCAGGGTGGGGTGAGCCAGTGGCTCTCACTACCCACTAATCCCTGACCAGGGTCACTGTCTCTCCTGCAGCTGCAATGAGTCCTGCCAGCTGAAATTCGGGGACATCGATGTGGAGCTGGACTGTGGCTTGTGCCTCCACAGAGGGAAGAAGAGCTCCAGTGGTGCCTTGCTGCCGGAGAGCAGCTCAGATGACAAATGAGGCTATGGTGGGCATGGAAACCTCTTCCCTACTGGTTTAGAGCTCTTGAGATGAGGTTTTTAATTAGTCTTGATAAACTACAGCGGCACTTGACAGTAGAGCATCAGAAGTAGGAAGCAGGACCCCGAGCAGAGCATGGCAGGGGATGCAAAGCCTTTCCTTGTGCATCCCTTTGGTAGCCATGAGTTTTTAATTCTCTGAACTGCAGCCCAGGCTGCAGACTGCAGGGCTGGTTTGCTGGTGGGGTCCAGCTGGTATGGCAAATCTGACTATTTTTTTTAACATTATTTTCCCTTCTGCTTCCTCAGAAAGGGAGCCAAGCCAGTGTTCAAAGCTCCTGGTGGCTGTCACTCACTCTGGTGTTAATGGAGAGGGTTTTGTACAGAGTATCTGTGATCACCAATAAAGTGCTTTAATGTGGAATATGGGGTTACATTTGTTAAATTGGTTAAGGTTTATGCTCACCAGAAGGCCCTGTGGGAAAGGCACAGCTGCAGGCTGGAAGGTTGGAAGTTGGTTGCGGGCAGTTGAGTGACAGTTGGAAGTGCGATTGTGATTGGCTGGAGGAACGCGTGGACAGCGCATGAACAGGAAGCTGATTGGGTGGTAGGATGCGTGGACAGTAGCACTGCAGCTGAGCCAGCCAATGAGCGCCCTTCCTCAGTTCTGTTAGGCTTCAGCTCGGTTTCGGGTATGTTTGGTTGAGATTAAGGAGATAAAAAGGGGGTGACTTTTGGCAATAAACGGATCTTCTTTGGACATACAAGGGGGTCTGTCGTCTTTGTTCCCCATTGCTACACTTTAACACATCTCCTCCATGGATCTCTTGAACATGATGCTGCAGGCTAAGGCAACGTTGGCTTCAAAATGGTTTGGGCGGTGGATGAAATATCTGAGGGGTGGGACTGCATGTGATTTAACGTGGACAAATCTGCCCAGGGAAGGGTGGGTGGCCAGTGGATGGAAAGGATGGAGGGTGCTCTCCTGATTGTTTTTCATCAGAAGCTGAGTTAGACATGTGAGCCAGGGGTGTGGTGGTCCTGGGAGATGGGATATTTGCTGGGCAGAGGGCTCAGCTTGGAGAGAGACCCTTGAAGCAAAAGGATTGTTTCAGCTGGCTGGGGGTGGGAGTATGGACGGCCTTGGAAAGTCGCTGAGATCCCTGCAGTGATCTCAACTTCTCTCCAACACCTTTATTCCCCCCTTGGAGCTAGTCACTTCCAAACAAAACCTTCCCATTAGGGCTGTCTGCCTTGCTGTTGGTGTCTCTTTTTGTTTGCAGCAGAACAGTGTGGGGAGATCCTTCCTGCCATCGAGAGCAAAACTAAATTTAAAAGATAGCATTAGGAGGATTAGTGAAAGAACATCACTAATCATCATCCAAAAGTTCAACATCAACATGTAAAATGTTTGTGCCATGTCCTTGGCTGAGGGCTGGGCTGGGTGAACAGGGGAGCCCAAACGGCATTGATTTTATTATCTTCCAACACCTTTACTGTATTCCCCTAAGAAATGCAAGAGCCAGTTTAGTCTGAACACATGCCTGCTGGGCTGCACAGGCTGGGAGGAAAGAAAAATCCCCCCTGGCTCAAACCAGTTGCAATTCTCGGCCCCATAGGAGCTCCCTGGAAGAGTGAGTATTGCCTATTTAATTTTTTATTTGGAATTTTTTGTATTTTATTTTTGTATTTTATTTTTATATTTTCTCCTTTTGGAGCAGGGATAGAAGAAGATCAGTGCTTCATATTGCTGGCAGCTGTCCAGAAAAAAAACCTTGAGGAGCAGAAAAAAACGAGTAAGTGCAGTATTTTGGTGTCCTAGGCTACAATATAGATGTATTTAAGTATTCTATTACCACCAGCTGTGGGCCATTAGCTGTTACCTCCTATGATCCACCCCTGATAACAGACAATGGGCCATCAAGAAACCACTGCATGACTCATGGACTTATCTCATCCTATTGTGAGATGCTCCACCCGGGAGGGAGGATCCAAGCATTCCCACCTGGATATAACCTGGCCTTGGAACTGCCTAAGGCAGCCCTTACCTACAGGACTCCCGGAGGACAAGAGCTACACCAGTGGACCTTCAGGTGAAGACCAGATTCTCTTCTACAGGATCACTGCTTCAACAGGACCACTTCATCCGGACTGCTACCAGCACCCTGACTGACAGGGTGCCAGGTTGTATCTGACTTTGTCAGTGTTTTTCTGCCGCGGTGACCGCTTGACTGCCCAGCTGGCCAAGCAGGCGGCTTGCGTGAGTGCCCTGGCAGTAGGACAGTTCACAGCTTTTCAGCCGAATGACAGGCTCTCTGGCGAGAGCAGCCTGCTCCAAGCTTCTGTGAAGGGCTGGCAGCAGCCTGATGATACTGTCGCAAGCAGAGGCGAAGGAGGAGGAAGGGACTCTATGCAGCTGTAACCAGGGCTTTATTCCCCAGCAGGGGGCCGAGAAAACAGGAAGGCACAGGAGACAGTAGGCAAAGAGCGCAGGGAGTGGGTTACATGGGGTTTTAAACAGAGGGAGGAGACTGGAAGGAACAAGGGACAAACCAGTAGGGAAGGATCACATCAGGGAAGGCAACCAACCAGAGGGATCAAGGGGAGGAACTCATTTAAACAAACCATTGGGGATCATAACAGAGACGAACTTTCTAGAACTTAATTGTATATACAAAAAGGGAAATTAATAAGCATGAACATAGGGCCCAATGGGCAACCAAAGGTGACAGAAGCTTCCAGACTGGGGGAGGAACGGTGCTTTGGACTGACATCCAGGGGGCTGTGTCCTCAGATCTCGGTACCACCCATGGTACCCCCTTCAAGTCTGCCCTCAAGTCCACTATCATGGGCGGGGAAATCAACCCACTGGATGCCCTCGTTCACTTTCAGCCCACAGGTGGGCTGGGCCACCACAACACTTCTCCTTGTATCATTTCACTTATTTTAATTTTCCCTATTAAATTTTAATCCTGACTTGTGATCTCCCACTGGTTTGTTTTCAAACCAATACATTTGGGCTCCCACATTTGGCACCCACACACAGTTAATTGGGGTTCTAAAGCAGGCTGCCCTCCTGAGCAATGGTTTCTCCAGGATTTAGTTGCCTTTAAGTCGGGCTGATATAGATCTCCAGTACTGGAGTGAGAGCTTGTACTGTGCTCCATGAAGGTGATGTGCTCCCATTGTTAATAATCCTCCTGGGACTCGAAGTGGGGTCATTGTGTCAAGTTGTTATAGACTGGCTGCCACTAATGAGAAGCTCAGTGCAGAGGTTACAACCTGGTGAACTGAGCTTGGATTGAAAAGAGAGGGAAAAGCGATCTCTTTCCCCTTTGATCAACTAATGTTACTTTTTTCCTGGTTTTTTTTTTTTCCTGCCCTAATGTTATCTTTGCAGTGCTGAATCTCTTACTGGGGGTTTTGCTGCATAAAATGTTGGGTTTGCTGGTGATGTTTCTTCTTTCTTTGAATAAATGTAAGTGAGAGCAAATAGTAATCATCCTGCTGTGTGTTTTGACAGGTTCAGTGGGATCATGCTCCAAGCCCAAGAGGGTTTCTTTGAACAGGGCATCCAAAATTACCTGTTACCATGTTAGGTGATAGAGCTGCCTGATATTTGAGATATGACTAATGTTCATTGTGTCAACAGAGTAGAAAGAAGACATGAGGTTGTTAAGGCTGTGGCTGTTTGTTGAGCAGTTCCCAGCTAGCCTGGGTATGGGATTGATGTTTCCTGAGACATCTTCTCTCCCAGTGAAGCTGGAAGGGAATAAAACTCATTGAGTAGAGAGTCAGCCCATGGCAGGGGTTTGGAATGAGATGATCTTTAAAATCCCTTTCAACCCAAACCGTTCTGGGATTCCATGACTAGACAAGGTGCAAGTGATCAGTAAAGTCCCCATTGTCCACCCAAAACTGTTGCTGGTCCTATGCTGGGGACACAGGGGACCCTGAAATAGGTGGGAGCTGGACACCTTGTTCCATTGCAGTCCCTGCCTCTTCAAGGTGGGTTGGGATCTGTGCCTGGGTGAGTTTAATTACTGGGGACCTCATTATTTGTCATACACAGACCTGACAGATGCTGTTCCTGTTATTTTCTGACAGAACATTAGATTCCTTGTGTAGCTCCTGTGGTCTGTCTGATCCCCAGGGAGATGCAGAGATGTGGATGATTTTCTTTTTCCATGGACTGTGGGCTGTGATTCCCTGAAAATACCTTGGCCAGAAAGCAATGCTTGTGTCTCTTCGTTGTTCCACACATTGTTAAACTTTAAATGATGTTGCACAAGCCAGGAGCTGAGGTAATTCTTACCTACATTTTACCTTTTATCTTGTCTATTGGCACTGAGAGGGACCAATATATATGCCTCCACATATGTCACAAATCAGATGAAGAAAAATTGCTGTAAAATAAACCTGTGCTGCCCTGTCCCCAGAGAGGCTTCACCTGGCAGTCAATCAGGGCAGAGAAAACTGCCATGATGGGACTGCGAGCAGCTCCCCCCTGCCCCCACATACACACGGCTGGCTGGTGGGGGGGCAAGTACCCAGATGCCCGTGAAAGGTGCCCGCCAAAAATGGGCTCGCAAAGCCGAGTTGGAGGAGTTTGGGAGTACATAAAAGCACCTACCCACCACACCACGAGGTCTTTTTGCTTTGGGTCGCTTGAAGGGTCAGCTTGGCCCCCTCTGCTCCCACTTTCACTCCCTCTTGCCTGTGGTCCTGTCTCTCCGCCCACACCTAGCTTCGCCTGCCGTCCGCAGCTGCTGCCCGTGCCTGCTTCACCCTGCTT
>VZRV01006431.1:0-147083 GCA_013398115.1 Falcunculus frontatus | reverse complement strand
GGGCGGTGCGACACACGGGTGCGACACCCGCGGGGCATCCGTGCCCGGCCCCGGCTCTCACCCCGACCACCACCAGGGGAGGGGTGCCCACCTTCCCCCTGGCTTGGCCTCCTGTTCGTGTGTGCGGGTGCTGCGCGGTGCCGGCACAGCTTCCCCTCTCTTGTCGTCCCTGATGTCTATGTAACTCAGATCACAACAACAAAGTGCTTATACAGCTTGAGTCGTAAGATATCTATGTAACCTTAATATTAATATAACCCAAATCATTACTTTTATCAATATAACTTGAAGAATATTAATATAACCTGATACCTATAACCTGATGCTTATAACCTAAATCATAGTTTCTATACCGATAACCTGATGCTTATAACCTGAATCATAACTTTTAATATCCATATAATCTAATATGAATAACTTCTTATACAGTGTAATAGCTAGTATATAGTTAACTAGTTGCTTATACACAGAATAGAGAAAAAGAAAAGAGATAAAAAACTTACCAGGTGTACTTTAGAGATAAGTAAGTGTAGTACTAATGAGAAATTGGCAAGCCAAGCCAATTATCCACAAGACCAAGAATTTAGACTGGTTAAGACCAGATAGACTAAAGGTCATCACAACTGCGCATGCCTCGAAGACAAAGTTGAAAAGTTCAAGTGTGAAGAAGACTTTAGAAGCCTTCATCAAAGACCCCCGAAGACCGCCGAATTGGGGAAGTGCATGCGCAGTGCAAAGAATTATCTAATAACCATGAAATCATGTTATGTAAATTAGTTCCGGCGCGTATGTGATGATGCTGTAATGACATAGCAACATTAAGCAAATTTTTACTGTATAAATAAATCACCGCACTTGACAAAGGCGGGTGAGTTAGGAGGAGAAATCCCCCTCACCACCAGCGCTGCAATAAACAAATACCTGCTCTATAGACATCGGTCTATGGGGATTTATTTCCAGCCTATCTTTCAGGCATCATCCCTGTGTGTAAGAGACTGAGCTGGCTGGGCTTGCAGCCCAGGTTGGTTGTTGGCTGCTTGTTGCTGCCGCGGTGGGTCAATGGGAAAAGGGTGAAATCCCGTTATTAAACAGTTAGAGAGCCAGCACTTCCATGAGATTAGTCACACATGCTCATGAGTGGCCACATCTCCCTCAAGACTGTCTAAATCACCGAGGAACTTGCACGGATGCGCTGCACAAGTGGGGATTTGGGGCCAGCTGGGGCGGAGATAAACACGACTGAACAGCACACTCGGGACTACTGCCTGTGAAGGCATCACCCAGCCCTCGCACCCATTCTGATCGATTGTCCAAAGGTGGCAGGCAAGAGAAAGGCAAATTGCCCCCAGCGTCTCCTAAAGGGCCCATATATAACTGCAGAGGCTTCAAGACATAGGTTAAAAAAAAACTTGGGAAACAGCCAGGTCAGAAAAGAATCCTTTTGCCCACTAGGTTAGCCCTTCTTCACTCGGACCTGTTGGGAGGTTCAACAAACCTCATTTCACTGTTACCTTAAATCCCATAATCTCCACTGATGCGCGAGTTGTCTTTTTATTTAGATGCTGGCAGATAGCCCTGTGACTCTTTGGCAGAGGCTGCTCACAGTCACATGCTGTCTGCAGACCACTGTTCCCAGCCATGCCGGAGGTTAAACCTGACCCATCACAGACAGGCCATTCCCCAGCCCCTACAGATCTGCCTTCTGGTCCTGCTGATGCTTTTGTGTCCTAACAAGTACAGAATGATGACAGTAATTATTTGCAGTCCAGTAAGGGCCTGGAGGAATTTGAAGAGAATAGAGGCCTGTGCCTGTTATGCTGTGTGAAAGTGTAGTTTGATCCAAAGTGAGGGGTACAGCCTGTACACACAGATCAGTGTCTGCAAGTGCAGCAGCTGTAACACATCAGGGTAAAAACTCACCAGCCCCTAGGCTGAGCACAAAGCCTGTGCAGATGTTCTCATGCATGTACACGTGTGCCTGCTGCTGGCAAAACCAACGTCACTCCTTGCCCTCCAGACCGTAACCCAGGGAGGAATCACCAAGGTGGACAAGTGCCTCTGCAAATTTATGACCGGGATCTTGCCAGAGCTGAACCTGATATGACCTGCTCCTTTACTTCTGCTTGGTGGTGATATTTCTAGGGGTCCTAGTGGTGGATTCATACCCCATTTGACAATGCACAGCACAACAAAATCACAGTTCCTGTGTTTTGATAGTCTTCAGCTTTCTTGCTCGTATTACAGGCTGTACCAAAACATCTATGGACATAACAGAAACATCAGTTAACTCCTGGGAGCACCTGGCCTATGGGTCAGGGGGAGGCAGAATGGGATCAAGTCAGAAGAAGCCATGAGCATGGCTGGGAGAGGCTACGTGCAGCCCAAAAGAGCAGGGATTCAGATTGCTTTGGAAATTGAGAGTTTAAATTAGCCTGGTATTTGATGAGAGCAAGCATTTGGTAATGATAGCTAGTAAATGTGTGGGGATGGTATGTTTAATATTCTGCACCCTAGAAAGAGAAAGCATTTGAGCTCCCCTGCAGTTTAATGTTTTTAGTGCTGGATGGCTCATAGGTATTAGATTGTGTCAGGGACTGTGTGTGGATGAGAGAATGAATTTGCAGGTGAATTTGCAGAAATGAGCATATAGCAGGATACTTGCACATAAAGCCACTGAAGCACCAATCATTCAGACTTCCCCTGTTGAGATCCATCCGAGTTTCTTTCCTCCCACAGAACAAACATAATAGTAATAATAATAGGAATTATAATAGTAACAACAATAACATGTAGTCCCTTCTACTGCACTTTTCATCAGTGAAGAAATGTTCAGAAAAATTAATTTCAGTCATTCCCATTCTTCAGAGCTCGTAAGGGGAACCAGCCAGCACAAAACATTGGCATTTATTGGTGCTTTCAGACAACTTAGCCTTTCGCTTTTCTAGAAAATCCAGGAATCTCTTTAGTCTATACACCTAGATTAAACAGGTCAGGTGGGGAAAATGTCAGAATGCTGATAGCAAATTTAAGAGAGTCACAACCCCTTCAAATCCTTAACACTTGACAGAATCGTTTCTTTGTATCCTGGAATATAATAGGTCATAACGAGGGGATCCGAAAATCAAACAGTCCCTACAGCTTTCAAGACCTGAAGCACAGCTTCAGTCAGTCTCAGACTATTGTAAGAATATTGCTTATTCCTTTTGCTCAGAGCATCTTGCATTTTTTTGCCTACATCCCCGGGAGACAAACTGCAGGAGGGTACATGGTGTGTTCCCTCAGGTGTCCTCTTGGCTGTGAAATACGTATTTTATAAAATGCTCTTGCCAATGCAGAACATTTTAGGATGTGTGTATAGTTCCCTGTGCTTAATGCAAGATTAGTTATGTGCTAAGGGCTTACTGCCCATGAAGCCACCCAGTCTGGTCTTGCTTTCCCCCACTTTATTTCCACCATGCAACCTTGTCTGCTTATATTCTCCTGACTGAACAACAGTCCAAGCTTCTAGATTTAGTAGCCCTCTTATGTTTCATTGGGTTTTAGTACTTAGTTCTGTGGTGTCTCAAGTGCAATGAATGTAAGAAGAATGAATAATAGCATGAGCACAAGCTTACAACCAAGTTATGTACTGAATTAAATTCAGCACTCAGAGCTGTATGAACAATTATCAATTTTACCTGTCGTAGTTTTGTAACTCATAAATCTCTTTTCACCCCTGTCCCAGTTTCTCATATTTTTTTGCTAGATTCCAGGATGATTAGGCATTAACTGGAATGGGACCTGGAATAAAACCTCTGCTCTCCACTTATCCAAGAAAAGCAGCACACAGACAGTGCTATTCCTGTAGCACTCATTAGTCTTGTTGCTTGTTTTGCACAGACAGTGTTACTCTTCTCCCTGCACATTACAAGATTTGTGTTACTAGATGCCCAGCTGCCCTTAAAAAGGAAAGTGGAGGAAGTGACCACGATGTCACGGTGACTTTAGGTGTAATGAATTTCGCTTGCCCGCTTGCCAATTGCCTCACCCATATAATTTCCTTAGTCTTATTTATAAACAATGCTGGTGACTCCTCTTTGGATACAAGGACTTGTTTCCTTAGAGAATCAAAACTTCAAAAGATTTGTTATGTGCATTGTTTCAGCGTTGGGGCTTTATTTAAATTACTTCCCATTTGTCTTTGCTTTTTTTGCAGGATGCATTCATTTTCATGCCTCTTCATCTTTCAGTACAGTCATTAATGAAACCACAGAGGTGTGTACATTCATTTGTAATGTCAATACAGCAGCCTGAATGTTCCCTGGAGCCACAGCATCTGTCACAGTGGGGACACACCTCCCCCTGCTCCTTGTGCTGCACCCTCTGTATTCATGCTGAGAGAGCTAAGGTGAGATGGGAAGTCAGTGTCCATCTGGTAGGAAAAAAGTACAGTGAATTACAGTAGGATTTGTGGGGTCTGGAGGGGAAGAGCCTGCTCCTGGATTTGGTTAAGGAAAGGAAAAAGGACTATACTGGGGTGATACACATAGAGGAAAGGCTAAATGCAGGCAATCAGTCAGCACTGGATTTGCCTCTTTTCACTGATTTTGCTGTCTCCCTTCTCACCACCTGCCAGCAAGGTAGAATTGGTTTAATCAGAGTTTCACTGAGCCATGCAAGGCCTATTGCATTGCTTTCAGCAGTGAGGTCTCCCTCCGTGCCTTCTCCCTGGAGACCTTAACTGGTGTCATCTTACAACCCTGGTCCCATGAAACAACAGGCGTTCAGCTCTATCCGTATTCTTGATTTGCATTTTCCTTTTTTTTTCCTTGAATGTGTTAATTTATTTAAATTCCTCCTCTCATACCTTGTTTCCATTATAGCCCTCTTCTGTACAGGTCAGACTGACCTGCTCTTCTTTTTTTAGACATTGTAGCATGATCCTTCACCTTTAGGAAAAAAAGCCTGTAACTCTGGGGTGCTTCATTCCTGCAGTTTTCTGTTTATGACAGACCCACAGTGTTGGCATCTGTCCTGTACTGGGTAGCTGAAATTACAGTATTACTAATATTTCTCTCCAGATAATGTAGATGGGTCATGGCTATTTCTGTGGACCAAGCCTGCATATTGCTTCTGCTTCTGGCTACAGATGCCGTTGCTGGAGATCCAAACTTTTGGGAAGAGCAGGAGATTTCACTATTCCCCGAACAGCTAGAAAGTGGCAGTGGAGTTTGTAGAGGCTGGCAACAGGACAGTGCTGCCTGCAAAATTCTTGAGGTGCCAACTGGGGTAATGCCAACCTTGTGACTGTGGTGTGCCATGGTCTATGGAGCTGCTGCAAAAATATGGGCAAGAGGTGACTTGTGGAAAGGGCTCCAGACTCACCAAGGCTGGAGTCACAGTAAAGGCAAGGAGATGTACTGATGTGGTGAGCAGATGTGGAGTAACAAAAAGTCATGCACTGCAGTGGTGTGTGTTGGGAGAAGTTGGCGGTGTTGCAGGACATTTTATGTGTTTTCCATAATAGGTAATTTTTAGTGCTTTCAGGGTCACTGGATAGGACAACATGATCTGGGTCATCAAGTGCTGTTCCCTGCTATTGTAAGCCCACTGTCATTCAATCCCTGTTGTAAAGTGATCAGTCTTTATCTTAAAAGTAACCAAGTTTCATTCCCCCACATTGCTCTCTGAGAGAGCAATGTTCCAGAGTCTCTTTTGTCTGATGGTTAGGAACCATCTCCTAATTACCAGCTTAAATGTATACATGGTTAGCTTGCATCCATTAGTTTTTGTGCCAACATCTTGTTTTAGCTAATATAATTATTGTCCCTTGTTGCTGTTTTTGCTCAGAAATATTTATAGAGAGCTGTCATACCTGCACTCATTCTCATTTTTGCAAATAGAATATGTCACTCAAAGGAAAGAAAAACTGTACTGCACTGAGACATCAATCCCTCTTTCCCCAACTGTGTAAAAGCAGTTAGTCCTTGGTATGGGGGTAAGTATAGCTGGTCAGGGATACAGTGACTGTTTTTTGTGATTGCACTATTGTTTGTTTGCAAACTTGCTTAAAGAAGCCTCACCTCTCACTGTGCCACAATATGAAATAAAATTAAATCAAGCTCACTTTTCTGGGTTACAGAAGAACCTAAAAATAATGACCTGTGGCATCTCAGCGTGGTACAAGAGAACTGTCTAATTGGGAATTCTGCAGTCTAGGCTATGGCTGAGCTAATGCTGGGAAAGATGGAGGAATGAAAGGCCTCTATAAAATGAATTTTAACTATGCTTTGCACCAAGCAGGCAGAGTCATAAAGCTGAGCTTAATTTTTTTGTGTGAAGACAGTATTGGTCTGAAGCGTAAGTAGAAACATAGGATAAACATGAAATGAGAACATTTTCTTTGTAATGCACATCAGAAACCTTCAGAAGTTAAGGTGCTTCAAGATGAATCAGAGTGGAAGCTCCTTCAGCTCGTTGCTCACTGCACCATGCAATAACATTTTGAAATTTCTTTTTTTCTTTCCTCAATTGCTCTCCAGATGGAAGTTGAGGATTTTCAGCATTATCTGGGGATGCTGAAGCTGTGACAGTCTGAGAAGCAGGTTTGACCAGCCTCCCAGTGATTCACAAATCCTTATCATGTGCCTGGGCTGTGTACTGATCACTTGTACACAAGGGGGATAAATTGTTCTTCCAAGAAGTGGTGGTCCCAAATAAGGCACATGGGTCTGCGTGCCCCACATTTATTTTGGTGAGAGACCTAGGGAAGAGTTTGGTGGGTTTTAGTCATGATTTCAGAGTGGGGGAATGTAAAAAAAAAAAAAACCAACCCAAAACCTATTGTTTGTTTCTATGCAGGATGTAACAGTGTTCTTACATAGAGAGAAGTAGAGAGATTATATCCATGTATATCCCAGTCATAACTCATTTCTTTTCTTAGCAGTACCAGCCAGGGAAGGCTATTGAGTATTGGTGTTGCACTTGGAGCACAGAAAGAATGGGGTGTTTTATGGTCCTAGATTCAATTCACGGTTAAATGTCTCAGGTAATGGAAGCTTTTACCACATCACTCGAGAGGATTGTATTGTCTGCTAGATTTCATAAGCAAGGAGTTCTCTTTTTTATTTAGTCGAGCTGCTTGCTTTTTCTGAAGAAATAAATGACCAAATAAAAAGCAAATCTGAAAACCTCCCCCACTGAGTCTATTTCAGTTGTTGCTGTTTTCTTCACATTTTCCTCCTTGAAATGCATTAGTTTCCAGTTGAAGGAACCTGAAGAAAAGATGATTATTACCAAGATATTTGCAAATTAGCACAGCTCAAAACACCCCCACAGCAGTGTTCTAGTAAAATGAGTGAGGCTGAGCTAAAACCTTTATATATTTATTTGGATCATTCTATATCTGGATTTAGCAATCCTATTACTGAGCTGAAATTTAGGACTCTTTAAACACATTTGTCCTGGAAATAGCACTGGTAAATTACAAGCTCTGCTAGGTGGAAGGATGAGGACAGTGTCTAAGATCTAACGAGGAGAAAAGTAACAGACGTTCTTCCATTTCTATTAAGTGCGTTTGCATATTTTCAGCACATTCGACAAAGGAATAGTTCTGTGCTTGGACAAAATTAGTGGTTAAAGAGAAGCAAAATGCACCAAGTATGGTGTGTGGGATATTGCAGTGCTATTATGCAAATTGGTGCTATGTCTTCTGCAGGAGTTTTCAGTTCAATTTAGATCTACTCCAAAGCAGGAGAAGAGTGTGTTTTAGTCAGACCACTGGGATGAGACTATGCATGGAAAAACTCCTATATAAAGAAAGATTGAAACATCAGTGAAAAGATGGAGAAGGGATGGAAAATGTACACCATGTAAGGCACAGTGCAGAAGAAGATGTGATCACAAATCACTGAGAATTTTTTGTGAAACAAGGAGAAAGGAGAGCTTAGTGGAGAGGGAGGAGACTGGTAAAAGGAAGCTTTGTGCCATGACAGAAGGAGGCAGTGGAAATCCCTGCTTTCATTTTTCTTGGAGTACAGGAGCACAGTTTTAAACAGGAGTGGAAATTTTTGTGTTAATTCTAGTGTAATTACTGTAGTTGCAAATACATTTTTTATTTAAACTCTTCCATTCTGGAAAGCAGAGCCCTGCCATATTCTAGAACAGAAGTCGAATTTGAATTCTGAGAACCTGTCAAGAAAAGCTCATGGGAGACAAATGATCACATAAATGTCAAATGCATAATTTCTTAAATGTTCCTGCTCTGGTCATTGCTAGCAGTAATGTCTCAGCAGTATCTTTTGGGCTAAATGTGGATCTACACAACATTATGTTCATTATGTGCTGAAGACATCCAGCACTATATTTTTCACTGTATTCCTCTCTTTACCACAGGTAAGTTCACAGTTTATGTCTGTATTATTCTGCACTGCTAAGCTAGTGCTACCTGCTAAGATTTACAGCATCTTTCCTAAGCTCAAATGGTTATAAAAGTCACTAGATGGCAGCAGTGTTGTTTCTGGTCTCCTCTTGGCCTGAGCTGGTCACAGCTCTGTGCTCTGGAGTGCTCCTTGTAGCCAGTTCCCAGTTTTGCAGAGTATGCAAGGGCAGCTCTACCTACCGAGAAAATACTTGTCTCTTCCACAGCAAGAGATTTGTGTTCTCCATTTGGTGCCTTCACAAAGGCTGGGTGTTAATGGGTGATTCCGTATTTTTCCTTCAGATTCCTTGTTTTTCTCTGGAATTGCCCCAATTTGTAGCTTGCAGACACTGGTACATGCTAATGGCTGTGTTGTTACGATATGTTCTATGCTGCCAAGGCAATACAAGGTGACTTAGCTTTGGCTGAGAGCAGAGACTGCCCCTGGAGCCAACAGAGGTTGACTCCATGGCTGAGGTAAGAAACTGGTTAACAGGAGTTTGTTAATGGCACTGTTTGTTGTTGTTCTTCCACTGTTGCAGTTGGCTTTGCTCAATAAAATGCTTAAAGCAAAGCGCTAAGAGAGGAGAAATACACTGGAGAATTTAAAAAATCAGAGTAGTTTTGGTCTTGAACAATCCTCAAGTTTCCCAATTCAGGAATTTCCTGTGAAAAGGAATAATTCCAGTCAGTTCCCCAGCAACAACCATTAGACTCTGAGGCTCTAGCAGTGTGATGAATGGGTGCACGGCCTGGCTGGTGGTGTCAGTGTTGTTTCGCCTGCTTTCCAAAGAAATCTCACCAAACTTAAGCAGTTGCCAGGAACCTTTCAGATATCAGTGTCAAAACCAGGAGGACGTTTCCTCTGATGGTCACCATCTGGTTTTTGTGGGTTCAATAGCTCCTTCCATGTCTGCTTCAATGATGAGCTGAACTCTAGGGCAGGGGGAAAAAGGAAGGGTCATTGTGATTCTTCTGACTTGCTTTTTTTAACAGATCCTTCTTCCCCCCCCCCTCCCCCCCATTCCCCAACCAGAAAACAACCTACACTTTTATTCCTCAAAAAAAAGTTCTTTTCAATAGAGTTTTAGGTCTGGAAATGGACCAAGGCAACTGTGTTTAAATGTACTGGGAAGGACATGGCTTTTGGCTCTTGTCACGGATTTCAAGACCACTTTCACCAAACTCTCAGAAAATCAAAATAGTGCAAAATCAATATTTTGCTCTGCAAAAAAGGCAGATGGGGATTTCAAAACTGAGGGTAATCAAACCCAAAATTCTGGGTAGAGACTCTTTCAAGGTTACCTCCTCTGTAATTTATGAAATTACTGATTTTTTTTTTTTTTTTTAAATTGATACTGGGGGTTGGTGCATCTGAAAACTCTCACAAGGTTAAGGACTTAATTCTTATTCCCACAAGTTCCTATTACGATTTGGTGATGGAAAGAATCCTCCAAATTGGTGCTAATCCATGCATTTTTAAGGCCTTCTTTACATGGCCAGAGTTGTGGAAAGGTAAGTAGAAAAGAAAAGGAGGCGATTTTATGTATTTGCACACCCAAATACACATTTTGGGCTACAAATTTTCACTTTCTCCTTCTCCCTTCTACTTCACTTGCTCCATGCTGTCCTTCAGCAGGGGTTGGAATTTTGAAATGGATTTAAAGCAAAAATATGTGCTCTCTTTTATTATGAGCATATTTCAAGGGAAAATGGATTATATTTTTATTGGACTGAATGCATTCAATTGCAGCAACTTTTATTATTTTGAAACAAAGTTTTGTTATTCAAACAAAAGCCTAAGTGGTACCCACTATGCCAACTCTAAGCATTTTTCTACAGCTCATTTTTAAAATAGCCTTTAGGATTTACTTGACTAAATCAAGCCTCAGGAAGGAGAAGCTTGCAGGGGGGAAATCACTGCATTAGAGGTGATAAAATGAGAAATGAGAGAGACGAACATCAGTGCAAACTCATCAGCATTAGAATAAACTCAGAAATAGACAGTCTACATTTCCATAATGCTGTCAGCTGCCACTACGGAGACAGGGATCTATTACCTCTGTTTATACTGCTGCTAACTTAATTTATAGCAATTTATTGTATAAAAGTAGACAGTAACTTGACTGGCTGGGAAAAAAAAATCCCCTTTGTGCTGAAAATAAAAATGATAATGCACATAATAGATTTCTGAAAGTAATTTGAATGGCCGGTTAAAGCACAAGGTGAGTTAGATATATTTTTAGTAAATCTCAGCACGAATTACCTACTTTCATATGCACATTTGCAGATGGATCGATAAAGGGCAGACATGGGACATTTACTTTGTAGGATTGGATGGGCCCAGGTTATTCACCACTTGCAGGCTTCTTTATTTTGCTGTGGCTGCATAGGGGGACAAAGCAAGAACAGAAATGGGCACAATGCCCCCAAGGCTGAAATCAGGTGCCTATTCATGATCAGCTTTGTGAGAAAAGAATCTGACACAGCCTTGTCCCAGAAGAAATGGGCTGTTCATGTCATTTCTGTCCAGATGGTGGAGAAGATAAGAAACACCAACCTTTCCTCAGCTTTCAGTCTAGGGAAGTACCTGTAAGATATTTTTCAGGCAGACACATGCATGTGCTGATTTTGCTCCAAACCAGCTGACACAAGCTCCAAACTGGAGGCTTTTGTAAATAAATGCCTGTCCTTCATCACAGTGTCTCAGCTCTGACTCAGCCCTGTGCTCACCACCACTGCTCCATGTTGGGTCTGGAGCTGGTTGCATCCTGTCAGATTGGCTCCAGAGCAAGTTAACATTGGTTTGCAAGATACCATGAAGACATACCTAGAGGTGGTGGGATCTCAGCCCTTTGTTAAAGCCCGTGGCCTGACCCTGTCAGACCTGTCCTGCTCTCAAGCAATGGTCCTCGGTCTTGTTATTCCCTGAGCAGGAGTCTGGACCTTCTCTGTAGCAAACAAGCCTCTTGGTGAGAAGCTTGCTCTTCCTAACTTCCTTTCAGGCCCCCTTAGAAGTAGTTCATGAGTCTCTAAGAGTGCATAAACCAGAGATAGAAAAGCATGGCTCTGGTGAGTCTAAGGGATATAATCATCAGCCTGCAGGTAAACATGCGCTTAAATGTTTTGCTGATCAGAGACAAACTGCTGAACTGGGGCCTTGGGAGCTGCCTTGCGACCACGGTTATTCCCTTTACGACAACAAGTTGATCTTCAGACTGAGGTGGAATGCTTTTCTGTTGCAGCATAACGTGGTTTTGCAGGGAAAAGGAAAGGGAGGATAGGACTGGCCGTAGTTTGTGGCATTCTGTGCTCAGAATTAAAATATTTGGGAGCAAAATTAGAAGTACTGTCACTGCTGTGCAGATACTACCAGGTTTGAATAAAATAGGGGATGAGGTAGCTGAGAACTGCGTTGCATGGACCAAACCACAAAAGGAAAAGTATAACACAGAAAACAGCCAGATCTAGCACATCTGATAAGGGCTCTGGGTGGAGAGAGGCATGAGGAGTTTGCATGATGTCAGCTTTCTGTCTCCAGACAGTGCTGGTCCAGAAGAATCTCACATCTCAGGACATTTTCCTGAGCAAAAAAGAAGCCCCCATCACATTTGGCACCACAGCGATCCTGCTGTCTCAGTGGCATTCCCAGTGACATCCCCAGTGTTTCCAGGATTAAAAGATGTGTTTGCCCTCATGTGGGCATCACTTCAGAACTGCAAGGACTCCCATGATAGCCTGTGTTTCTCAGCCCGGCTCTGTCCATGTCTCCCACAATTTGGAGGCCTCCAGTGTGCTTTCCCCTGAGCAGTTGCAGGTTGTCACCACATCCTCACCTCCCACGGCTGTGGAAATTTCTGGGGTCTGTGCTGCTGGGCAGGAGCAGCTTGAGGGAGGACAGGCAGAGTCCCTTGGCCTCACAAACAGCCTCTACACAGACTCCCGACAGCATGGCCACTCACCTGGCATACACAGAGTGTATGCCACATGAATCCCATCTGGATGGTGGGAAAGGCCAGTCCTGAAGGTAAGCTCTCAGGCTGCTACCTCCTGCTTTGCCTGTGTCGGTGCCTCAGGATCAAACCAGTGGTTGAACTACTTTGCTGATGCCTGTGCTGCTTCAGTTGTGAGCTTTGTACAAATAGTTGTTGATAAAACAAAGCTGGACTATGTTCAAAAGTCAAACTTGTTCTCTCTGCTTCAGGTCCTGGACTCCTTAATTTGTGGCTAGTGGAGGCTTATCCAGCTGCTAGCCACAAACTCTTCCTGCTGCAGGACTATGCTGTATTGTGTCCCGGCTCCACTCAAAGGGAAAAGAGAAGACAAGAGGAGTGCTGAATTTAGAAGGGCTTTTGATTCAATATTTCAAAGCTTTACAAAATACTCAGGCAGGGGTCTGTGTAGACTCCTCATTCTAACTGAAATTTTAGGTGAAGAAAAACAAGCTGTTGATTCATTGACTCAGGTCTTCAGTTCTGCAAACCAGCAGGGAATTGATTTATAAAAGGTGAGAGTCTAGGACAGTCTGGAAGACCACATCATGAGTAAGCATACAAAAAGATTTATAAGAGTGCAAAAGGATAATGCTTCTGGTCCTTATTGGTTTTCAGCTGCTTAAATACCACTGTAGGTGTCAGAGGATTAATAACTTTGAGGATCTGCCATCTTGCACATCATTGAAAACCTCTTAATGGGGTCAAAAGAGCACAGACATTTTCTGAAGTTTCGCGTACGTCAGCACCTGTTACATACAGCCTTTCCAAATTCATACAGTCACTCAGACAACACTGGCATGTGCAGCAGCATTGTGGGAAGGAAGGGAAAGTGTGTGGAAAAAGGTGACAGGTCTAAGGCATGGTGCCATATGGAACAGGATGCCAGGTTGGTTGTTGGAACAGGGAACTAGACAGAGGGTGAGGAGTGACACTGAAGCAGCGAGAGTTGAAGCGCGAAGCAACGCACGTGTCAAGTTGAAATCTTCTCGCTGTACAGGATGTACCAACACAAAAAGAAACATTGTCTATGGTTTCAAGCCTGATTGCTGCTCCTTGAGGGCCTCAGCTTAACAGTTTATTATCGATGTGAAAGCAAGAGCTTCCTAGGAAACATGATTAAATAACGATTTGAACTTTAAAAGCTTTGATCATAGGGATGATTTGTGTCCACTTCAGCCCAACTTACTTAACATATAGAATAGCTCATGACAGCATTTTTGATAGTAAACATTTACAAATTGTATTTGACCACGCATCAGAAAGAAGTTAAGAGTCAGTTAGCAGTGCAATGTAATGCATTCAAATTCAACACATACCACACTACTCAGCCACACTGCAGGTTAGAAACAACATCACACATTGCATTCAAATAGCTGCACTGTCAGGTCTGTAGAACTCCATGAGGTTTGCCTTCAAGTGCCATCCTGCTCTGAAAAGCTCATTGTGTGGGCTCTGTGGTTATTCTATTGTTCTAGCCCTTGTCAGATCATAGTGCTTAAAAGAAGGTCATAGAATCATAGTGGTTTGTGTTAGAAGGGATCTTAAAGCCCATCTCATTCCAACCTCCCTGCCAGGGGCAGGGACACCTTCCCCTAGACCAGGTTGCTCAAAGCCCCATCCAGCCTGGCCTTGAACACCTCCAGGGAGGGAGCATCCACAGCTTATCTGGACAGCCTGTTCCAGTGCCTCACCATGCTCTCAGTGATTTATTCCTAATATCTAATCTGTTTGTACCCTCTTTCAATTTAAAGCCATTACCTCTTGTCCTACCACTACATACCCCTGTAAAAAGTCCCTCTTCAGCTCTCTTGTAGCCCCCTTTAAGTACTGACAGGTGCAATAAGGTCTTCCCAAAGCCTTCTCTTCTCCAGGTTGAACAACCCCAAGTCTCTCAGCCTGTCCTTATAGGAGAAATGCCCCATCCCTCTGATCATCTTCAGCCTCATGTGGACTTGCTCCAACAGGTTCGTGTTCCTTCTTACGTTGGTGCCCCAGAGCTGGATGCAGCACTTCAGGTGGGATCTCACCAGAGCGGAGCAGAGGGGCAGAATCCCCTCTCTTGCCCTGCTGCCCATGCTGCTCTTGATGTGGCCCAGGATAAGGTTGGATTTCTTGGCCTGCAAGTGCACATTTCCATGGAAGGATGCTTCCTTCTATTCAAGGAACATGCCTTTTTCCTTCTATTTCTCAGCTTGAGATGGGTTCAGAGAAGAAAGATAGATTGTCCTTCCATGTCAACTCAAAGAGGATAAGTGATACATGGAAGACTTCATCTCATGTTTTCCACTGTGTTTGGGCAGCCCTTGTTTTCTCACCTGATAACACTGCTGCTGGAGCATTCACCACAGTATTTGTTTTTTATAGAAGCCAGCTTTACTTTCCCTGCCCAGCGTCATTTAGGTTGAGCTGCATTTCAAGGTAAGGCATCTCACAGATTAGCTGTGGTATGACCTCCTTCTTTTGGTGTCTGTTCTCAAAGTTCTGTCCAGCTTTAGACTCCTGGGGATGGATTAAAAAGCACAATCAGACACCAAAGGGTGCACATCTGCTTGTGCGTGCATGAATCAACATCCCTGGCTAACAGATGAGAGGGAAGATAAATGAAGTGAGACATGGGGTATTGAACACATCTGTCAGAAGCATCTGTCAGAAAAGCTGAGCACAGTTTCACTGTCGTGCAATGCTCATTCCTTTTCAGTAGTTACCAACTGGGCCTTCTGGGTCTTCTTTAGCTCTCCTAGATAGCTGATTCCTACCCTTCCTCTTCTCCTTTCTTTCTCCTCATTTTGTGGAGTTTTTTCTCTTGTTTCAGCAGGTGGGCACAGATGGACACGTGCTGAGACTTAGGCCCTGTTCTCAAAGGAGGGCTCTCCAGGAGGCAGGGGACAGAAGGAACCTGGCAGGAGGAAAGGCACTGTGAGCTGCGAGCACCAACACAGCACAGTGTCCTTTTTGTGCTTTTTGGGGTGATAAGTTCCACCTCAAGGTCTTAGGGTTGGGGTATCCTCAGGTGACTCTTCCTTATGGATCCTCTAATCTCTGTGAGGGCTGAGCTCACTCTCAAATGCTTTTTTTCAGCTGTGCTATTCAAGTATTCACCACTCAGACAGCTTTTGTTTATTGGCTTGTTGGGACGTAAAAGTCTCTGACTCTCTTTGTCCAACCTGCCTGATCTCACAATCAGCATCTTCAGAAGCCACTCATGAGAAGGGAGAAGGACTGGAGCCTGATAGCTTTATTAGATTTTTTTTGTTAGCTTTGTTTCTGTGGGAAAGCAAGGTAACAAGTGCACATCCAGTGAGTTTTCCACTACCTAAGGAAATTACTTATAAGATTTATGCATCTGGTTTCTTCTGACATGCCTGTGGGCCTCACGATCTGTTCTGACCATCTTCTAGGAAATGCTGATAATGGGCAATCTTTGCTTTTCCCAACATGCTTGTTTGTTTTCTTCCTAATCCACTCTGCAGCAAGAACAAGATCTCATGTGGGGTCCTATCTACATATCTTAACAGAAACAATTACACTTCCTGCTTTAATTAACAGTGAGCTTGACTTTCCTTTCCGAAACCAGAGGATGCATTTTCCTTCGCTGGAGCTGTGCAGCTTTCTCTGACTTGGAGATCAGACAGGAGCACGACAGGAAGCACCCAGCCTCTTTCACAGCTCCCACAGGTATCACCATGGGGAGAGACTCTCCCTCACTTTTTCTGTGAATAGACTGCTCAAATCCCTCCATAACCTCTAAGGAAGAGGAATTAGCTCAGACATAAACACTGCCTTCAGACACAAGCTGCTTATCTGAGAGCTGAGCAGGGCTTTGTGTGGGAACCCCTTAGGAGGCACTCCATCACAGGCTTCCCTTCCAAAGCAAGCAGCCAAATGGTGAGCCCCCCAGCAAGAGACAGTGATACAGCTTAAACTAACCTACTTAGCCACCCCAGCAGCCTTAAGCAGGTTCCCCAGGCTGTTGGCACTGCTCTGACACAGGGAGTCCCTGCCCTTGCTGTGCTGCCTCATATCCACAGGCTTGATGGTCAGGTGGGGCTCGAGGACTGCTGCCCTTGCCAGCATCCCCAGCTGCATGTGCTTGAGTTCTGGTAGTGATGCTCCCCGGCCCCCGTGCTGGCTGTGCAATCCATAAATGGCCCTTGAGGACCTCCATTGCTGTCCTTGGGTCCTGACAAGGTCTCATCCTTGTGAGTGGCTGTAGATTAGCAGATTAGTAGTAATGTAGTAAGAGGGAAGTCACCTGGGAAGTAATAGTCATAAAGAAAAATAGTTATTCTCTCACTCAAGGGCCGTTTAGAGGAAGGTGAGAGCAAAGGATAGTTTCTTCCTTTTATATCATTACAAGAGATGCAGGGGAAACAGCCTCTGTTCTGCCTAAGCATCCAGAGGGACAAATAGATGCTGGAAGAGCAGAGGTGGAAATCCTTTTCTTCCCCATCCCTATTCACTGTTAAGAACCGAAAAGAGGGAGGGGATTCAGTGCCTGAAGAGAACACTGCTGATTCCCCAAAAAGTACTGAAAACCTGCTGGGAGTCTGTAAGAGGCACAGGAGGAAAGGAGGAAAGAAGTGAATAGTTGATGATGAGTGGAACTAATGGGACCTGGGTCAAGTCACTCCAGCTGAAACTTTTTCTGTGGTTGGGGCATTTAAAAGGTTTCCTGTCCATGTGGACTGTCTTGAGTCTAATAAGCTGTGAGTTCAGCCTGCAGACTTTCCATAATTTAGGACATGAGGACTATGTCCTCTATCCAGACATCCTCCTTTTTTTTAATGAAACCTATCATTTGTGCCTGTCATTCCAGTTAAAATCAGTTAAAATTGCCCAGTGAGCTCAGGGGAGTGAGGAAAAGAAAGGCAGACAACTGAACAGACAGACACACGTACATTAAATCATCTGCACAAAGCATAATTGTTTGAATCCCATTTCTGTAGAAAATATCTGATTTTTCAGCAAGTGGAGGACCCTGAGAGCCTTGGGGATGTGAAGGACTGTGCAAATGGGATGCTCAGCTTTTATTGTCCAGCTTCCATCACTGTTCTAGAGAAGGAGAAATGCCACATATGATGCCTGAAATCTTCAGCCAGAATCTACCTCCGGCTTCTCTGCAATTATCTTCTATATGGAAGAAAATTGTTTTCTGCTCTCAATCTCTAACTCGTGCTTTCTTCTTCTTCTCCTTTTTTTTTCCATTAACATCATGAAATCATTATTTGAAAAGAGGGAAAGTGGGAGAGATTAATTAAGAAGCTTGTATTCCAGTCTGAGGCTTTCACTGGTAATCAGAAACTGCTTCAGTTGCGCTTTCAGGGGTTTGTAATATGAACAAAATCTCTGGATAAGGAGACAGGCTGTAATTAATTTCTCTCTTCAGGACAATTACAGATATAAATAGTAAAACAAAGACAGACAAGTATCAGCAGAGGTGCCCACGTTGCAGGTACTCCATTGTAACGTGGCTCAATAGCAGATTATTTTCTACTCAAGGTCAGTGATTCACAGCATGAAAAGGATATGGCACAGGATTTCTAGGATTTCTAGCCTTTCCTAGCACACACCTGATAATCATCACTTCAGCCACTTTTCCAAGTGGAAAAGAAACCAAGCATGGAAAAGAAACCAAGCATAAAAAAGAAACTTTCTCTTCTCATCCCATCCCTGCATTATCCTGTCCTCTGGAGAGCTGGCAGCAGAAACCAGTTAAGCTGGGGCAGTTTGAACATGAGTGCAATAGTATAGTGGGAAGCAGGAAGCCTTAGCGAGGAGATGAAAGGGAAGGATTGGCAGAAGCCTCTAGCTGCTTTTCAGCATCTCAGGTTTCATGGGAAAAAAAAAGTGCCTGGCTGCCAGGGCTCTACAGCAAATTTTGAAATAAAGAACTGGCCCAGTGTTACAGCACTGAAGGAGTTTGCAGACAGCTGCAGGATGTGGTGTGCGAATGGCATGGGTTTGTTTTTGTTTGTTTCCTCACAGCCAGCTCTGACTCTTCCAGTGTCTTCAACATGGAATGTTTTGTTGCTGACCAAAGAAGGTTGGGGAGAAGAAGGAGAAAGCTGGGCTCACAAAGGTTCATATGTTCTTCTCAGGCAAGCCACTGGCCTGGGCAAAGTTTTGGGCTATAAGACAGCAGTGGGTAGGGCTGGGGGAGAACCTGTCCTTTCATGCCCCATTAGGATGGGGAGATGGAATGTTCTGGAGGAGGGGCCCTTTGTATGCCTAAACAGGTCAGTCCAAAACTAAGGGAAATTACTGATATAGGATAGCAGCCAGCTCTTTCCTAGAGCTCTTCGTTAGCAGCCATCCATGTTCTTACAAAGCAGGTCAAGAGCATCACTGGCATTTTATAGAGAGGGACAATGAGGTATGAGAGTACACAGACCAGTGCACTCACAATTTCTGCTAGCAACAGATATGTGTTTTCCGTGACCCATCTTGAGCCCTCCTTCAAATCTACAGCTTATTTTAAGGGCAGAAAAAGCCCCAAAGAGCTAAACTATGAGCAGCTTCCAAAGCAAGTCGATGCCATAGCAATGAAAACTGCTTCTGTTGTTCTCTCCAGGCTTGTCAACAGCAATATCCAGCTCTGTGTGTGTGTGTTAGGAGTAGAAATGAGGGGATAACTCACTCTGAAAGCTTTCTTCGGAGGTTTGTGTAAAGATTTCATCAACTTGTTCTTGCACTGACAATCTGCCTAAAATAAAGCACTTTGCTTTGAAAACAGGGACTACAGTATCTACTTTCAAATAAGCAGAAAGCAAGCAATAGTCAGGGACTGGCCGAATAATGCAACAGGCTCCCTTTTAGAGGACAACAGGAAGGATCAAGCTGATGCGGGGTCAGAAATCGTTGTTTGTCAGGTGAAGAAAAATGTAGGAGATATTGAAAGGTCCAGAGAAGGTCAGTGAAGATAGAAGTGTCATTGAATTTACAGATGATGAGAGATTGCAGGGACTCTTTAGCCAGAAATGATGACTAGTTGGAGGGAGTCCTGTCTGAGACATTCACAATGATTAAAGATGGAAAGTGAAATTGATTGCTCCTTCCTTTCTTTTTTTTTTTTCTTTAAACTCTGTCCTGCAACATGGGAACAAGGGGTCATTCACTGAAATTAAAGGGCAGAAGCTTTAGAGCTGATATTTTTTTTTTTAATGCTGCATGTAGTATATCCATGGAATGTATTGTCCCTCTCCCTGAGGTCATGGACGCAAAGGCTGTGGCTGGATTTTAAAGAGGCTGGACTAATTTCACAAACCTTTAAAACATACCTGAGGCAAGGCAAAAAGGGCAGGTATTGGATCACATGCTTTGGGGCAAAACCTGAAAAATCCTGCTCCTGAGGCAAGATGGACATCTCTTTGTCAGAGCACAGCAGGCAGCTGCAGTGAGTTTAAACATGCTCACCCCTGTGCAACACTCTTTTGTGAGGGGTTTCTGCCTCCCTCTGGAAGCACTTGAAGGGAACATGAGCCTCAACTCAGCTTCTCTCATTCCCAGGATGGGACCTTAACAAAGATTCACCTTCTCAGCTGCTGCAAGCCATGAATTAGTGCACCCCATGTCTCTTTTCCACCAGCAATTCTGCAGCCAAGGAGTCAGGCAGGGTGGCAGAGTCACTGCAGGGTGGGGAGTACCTCAAGGCGTGGGTGGGAGGGATGTTAGTGATGTACATGCTGCTTTGAGAAGCACTCGTGAGAATCAAACATTATTGTCAGAGTGACAAGATGAGCCTTCTGTCAAAGAAATAAATATATGCCAAGCCCAATGTGTGGCTCTTGAGGGCTCTCCAGAGTAACTGGGATCTGGGTTCAGAGCTGAAGGACAGATTCAACTCTCACGCTCATTTGGCCTTGTCTTTTCTTAAGGAAGGTAGCAACCATCATGTTTTGTACTTTGGAAAGAGATGGTTTTGTTTTTCATTGGCCATGAAACTCCATCTACTAGGGAACAAAGGACAGATAAAGCTGCAAATCTGCTGTGACATGAGTCCCAGGGTGATTCTGCCAAGGATGAAGGACTCTCCATCTCACCACCTGGGCCCTACAGGTAAAATTAGAGCCTTCTAAAGTTCCATAGATGGCTCACACAGAGGAAATAATGGCCTGGGGGTTACCTTTGGGGCCTGGGATAGAGTTTTGTTTGCCATTCTGTTTTCAAGGAAAGATGGTGATGGAACATAGGTGTTTGTTTGAAAGAGAGCTGCCCTCTGGCAAAACACAGATTAGGATTTATTATCATTTATTAGTGGATTCTTCCCTGGAAATATCAGTGCTCACATCCCTGTGTCCTGGAGAGCCATCAGATATTTCCAGTGTTAAGGGAATCACACCTTTCCCAGAATTTTCTGAAGTAGGGATTACATGTCAGTGCCCCTTGGCCCTTTTCATGCCAGTGATTTTCCTTTTTTTCCTTCCCAACAGGAGCCATGACTAATAGCTGAGGTTCTTTATTGCTCTGCTGTGCCACCAGACACAGTCTTCCCACTTCATGAGTTAAAATAGGAAAATGTCATCCTATTGACAATGCAGTCAGCTCACTAAAATGTTGCATGATGCCCTCCCAGTGAGAACTTTGGCCTGGAAAAGCTGTTATCTTCGTGGTTTCCTGCAGAGTTTTGGTGTAAAATCCCCCTTCACCTGCACACTTTTTGCATTCTGATCTTATCAGGATAGCTTCCTGGTTAGTTCCATTAAAATAAGTAAACCCTTTTTCTCTTCCCTGTCACTTCATCCTTCACCTGTATCCTGCATGGCCAGCTGGAGAGGATGCTTTAACTCGTGATGGACTGTTTCTCAAACTGACATAGAAGAGCAGACTTCTTGTGAATTTTTTCCAAGTCCCCAGACGGTGCCCTCCACTGAGATTGCTGTTGATCAGGTGGAGCTCTTTTCCATCTGGGCTACAAACATACACATATACACAGAGGAAGGATTATTAATAATGCAACAGTGACTGTGATGAACCATGATAGGTGGTGACAGAAACTGGGAGATGAATACATTCAAATCAGTGTGCTTGGCAGGTATATGAAATATTATTGTGTTAGAGAGAAGACCTTTAGCACTATAATGCCAATACCTCAGGCAAGAGATCCAGCACTGAGGCTGTCAGTCACATTTGATTTTTCCTGGGTTCCTCTCACCCATCACTGTGGTGTAGGAGCTCCTTTTATCAAGCAATATCAGTGGTGTCTGTCACTGATTCTTTCCTCTTTCCTCTGTTTTTGGCTCCAGGAGAAAAAGAGCAAAATTTAAACAGGCAAATAGAGAGGAGGAGAACGGGTGCATCTGTGGGACCTGTGTTACAAAGAGGACTGCATGACACTACAGGCTATTTAATAGCTCTAGCCAGGCTCACAGTGCTAAAGCAATTATCAGATGTGAAAGTCAGGGAGAACGATATTCCACTGCAAAGAGGATCACCCTCATGTATGCAAATGCGATTACTTGTTGAGACCATGAACAGAAAATGTGAGGTGAAGTTTTCCAAACAGTTGATTGATCAGGCTTATGCCTTTCTTGATCCTTTAGACAGCAAAGGATGAAAATATTTCTAAACTTGAACCCTGCCTTCACTGTCTGAATGTGTATTTTATCTCACAGAAAAGCAAAATGTCCTGCTGGTCTTCTTCTCCGATCCTTCTTCCAGGGAATGTTTCCCCTTTTTCAGCCCTAAGAAATCAAGGCTGAAAAGAACGGTGTGGTTGACAGGTCCCTTGGCAGTTTGTGAATGTTGAACTCCTGAATGAAGGTCACATCAAATGATTTGTAGAAGATCCACGAGCAGTTCAACATGTTTGCACATAACGCTCATCAAATAATTCTGAATAATGAGCACAGGTGCAAAAGTCTTGATGTGTTTGCAGGCGTTTCATGATCAGGAGTAAGAGCTTAAAATTTGCCATTATTCCTGACAGAATAATCAGCGTGCTCTGCTATACCCTGTGGTTGCACCCTCTGTTCTGTGCCTGAATTACAGATAGAGGAGATGCTCTTAGCCCTCCCCATCTAAATGTTTTAACAAGCCCGTTTTCTCAGTCTTCAAAGCAAGGAATCTCAAAAGCAGACTCACTGAAAGGTAGGCTGGGTCTGAGGAATTAAGAATGAAAACCGACTTGGATTCAGAGGAGACTGGAGGTGACCAAGGTTTTATGAAATGAGGCCATTGGCGTTGGTAATCAATCTTGTCAGCCCCTGGGTGCTTGTTTCCTCATTTTACACACAACATTCATGCTCCACCCAGCTCTGTTCTGAGGAGAGATGACTTGGCCCAGGCTGGCTTGGTGTGAACCGGTGAGCTGTGCTGGTTCATATCCCCAAAGGCCACATCCAGATGTGTGTGAGGGAGAGGAACCAGTGACCTAAGTGAGGTCAGCACTGCTCCTCATCACAGGCTGAGCTACACGGACACAATCACAGCAAATCCTCTGTGACCCGTAGGCCTCTGTGTTTGGGGTTGGTGCTTTGTGAACTCTTTAGTCATGGGAAGAAACACTTGCATCTCATGTAGGAGCAGACTGGACACTGTGGCCAAGAGCTAGGCAGGACTGCTGTTTGGGCAGTTCCTTGCCTCCAAGGGACTTTGTTCTTTAGGAATACTTCAGATTGCTTAATACTACCTATGGTACAGATGTGTCCAGCATTCGTGACCCTACAAAATCATGTCAACAACTTTCTACAGCCATAGGTCAGCAGACAGCACGTGCTTCCTGGAGCCAAGCCTGGGAGAATTGTTGGGAGACATTTGCAGGCAGGGATTGACAAAGCCTGGCCAGAAATCCTGTTTCTCTTCGGTGAGAGGAGACTGTGACTGCAAGAAAAGCTGGCTGGGTCTTGGAATTTGTTCTCCCCCTCACACATACCCTTCTCTGATGGGCAATGTGTTTTGTCCTAAGATAAGAGAACCAGGTGGGTATTGCAGGAGAAAGTGTCTGGTTACTTGCATAATTAATGCATTCCAATGCATTCCAGTGGTGGGGGATCTGAGATGCTTTCATTTGATTTTGGTGCACACTGGCTTACAGAAGGGCATAAAATACTGCTGTAGACTGGGACAACTGGGCAAACTGGTCTCCCAAAGTTGCAGCCTGCAGGGTCCATCCAGTCCAGAGGCAAGGAACACTCACTTTTGGAGTGATGATTAAAAAGCAGTAATATTTGGTCAAATAGTGAGATAAAATCCTAAAACAGCTGCACAGGTGCATTGTTGTTTTGTAATTGGTAATTCTGCAGGGCCAAAGCCTGTAAACACGTACATTTCTAGTCAAATCTGCTTATAGCCCATTAAACTGTTGACCAAATCTGACACTAAGTGGACCTAGCTGCACCTAGACTTCTCCAAGAAGTTTAGACAGCAGGGGGGTCTCACTGAAGCTTGTGACTCAACAGGAGGGACCATGACCTGATTATACTGTAATCCATGGTAATAGATGATAAAGCTGTTGTTTAGATACTGCATTGGGAATATTTAGATACTGTATTAGCAATAAATCTAATCATAATCTTCCACATAATCACTGTGTCCTACTTCTTGCACCCAGCTGAGAGCCTTCTCTCCACTACTCTGCTACAGGGACTGGTCTGCCTCAGACATGAGGATGGGACTACGGTGGTTTAATCCATTTCCCATCACAACTGGGGTTTTGGATTACCTGCAGCTCCTGCACTGGCATGCCTCTGTCATGGGACAGATCCTACATTTGATCTGCACTCGAACTGCTTCTGAGTGTTGGCTCAAGAACCACAGACTGGTGGCTCCTCATTAAAGGTCAGAGGTACAGACATGGGGATAAATGTCTTTGTTTGGATTACTCTAGTGCCTGTACCAGTGCTGATACAATCTAGAGTAGTTGCATCTCTGATGGACAGGATGAGGCTCCCTGAGAGGGCAGCATCTGTTCCCTGGATTGAATCTGTTTTGTTTTAAAAGAGAGGACAGCGATCTTTAGGGCTGTTGGCTTGGCATATTACAGGGGTCATATATGCAAATGTAATTATACATATGAAAATCCCCTGAGAAAAATCCAAATAATTCCTAAATTGGCACAGAGACTTACACTGTTAGAGGTGGTCAGCCTGCTGGCCATTGCATTTCAATTACCTTTACGTTCATTTGGTGCCACTGAAGTGAAGTCATTTTCACTGATTAGTGCCAAGAACTGACAGATATGTTCTTCCTTTTTGTTTTCTCTTTTTAAAAATTGTTTTTAGTGCTGGTGAGCAGTGCCAAAATTACAGCTCTGCAGCCTGTAGTGTTTTATTCAGCCAGGGAACTAATTCCAGCACAGTATGAACAAGGGATGCTTTGCTCAGGAATGGAGGCACTGAGGAAGCAGGAATCAGTCAGCTGCACCTCCTCTTTTAGCTGTGTGGTGCCTACTCCCAATGCTGGGGATGGAGTGGCAGCTTTGTGAATTTTCACAGCCCTATATCAGCTACATGAGGCACATTTTGACTTTCCTGGGAAAAGGCATCATTTTTGAACTAGAGAGAGTAGGTGGAAGGGGATCCTACACTTGTGCAGTGCTCAGACACTTGTTTTGTGCCTGACTGTGGTGATGGGGTGTGCATACAGGGAGCAGCAGTGAAGAGAGTCTGTTTTCTTCCCTCAGAGGCCACATTTAATTGAACTCCCTATATCCATGTAGCACATCTCCAGGGGGTATGGTCATGGAAATGGTGCAGCCCAGTTAGCAAGGGTCTGTACTGATGCCTCGAGGTTTAGCTTTTCTATTCTGTATTGCCTACTGTAAAACTCTGAAGTGTCTTACAGCCTTCTGCTGCTGCTCTCTCATGTTAAGACAGACATAACAAAGTCTCTGGGTTTGCTGTCCAAGGACACCTGGGCCATGCTGGGCCCAGAAATGTGTAAACCAACATCTTGGAGAAGGGGGGCTGAGCTTAGAGAACTTACATGAGTAGCTAAAGTTTTAATTGGTGAATTTATGCTGATATGCAAATGGATCAAACCTATAAAAGTGTGAAGAACTCGTGACTTGTCATCCATCTTGGGGTCCATTTTGGAAGTAGCCTCTGGGCTCCCCAGGGTGTACCTTTGAAGGTCTTTCAAATGAATACCACCTTTATTCCCTTAGTCCTGTCTAGTCTCTGTTTCCAGGTAGCCTCTTCAGGCATTAGTACCTGCCTGCATAAGGGCTGCTCCTTGTTCCTCGGACACATTTAGGTTGGAAAAGATCCTTAAGATCACCGAGTCTGACTATTAACACTACCAAGCCCACCACTAAACCATGCCCTTATTGCTTGGGTGGGAATTGTTGATGCTGATGTCTCCTTGGTGCACTCTCGTGGACCAGGCAGATGAGCCCTCTTGTACCCTGGCTAATGGGACTGGCAAAAATCAAATTGCACAAACCACAAAGCAAAAGGAGGGATAACAGTGGTCTCCAGCCACCTGCCATGGACTTGGGCACACAGAACTGACCCACAGAACTAGGCTATGGTCCCTTCTGTGCCCTTGTAGGCAGGGGAAAGCAGTCATACCAAGTCTGGACTGGGTTTCTTGGTTTGCTTAAAGCACAACCAAGCAATGCAGGGTCTTCAGGACAGGCCAAATGTTCCCAAGAGGAAAAACAAATGAACTCCCAATGCTTTTGTACAACATCACTTCCCACTGCCATGAAGCTGCTCAACATATACTGATGAATGATAATTTACTTCAGTCACCAGGAATGCCCCAAACAGCCTTGCTGCTGGCATTTCACTCCCTTCTCTCCACCCTGCTGCCTCTATTCCTGCAGCCCTAAGAAAAAAGAGGAGAAAGGTGGATATTTATGAGCATGTCAGGGAGAAACAAGTGGCAGGTGTGCTTGAAGCCATGCTTTTCCTGTGACATTTTCTTATCATAATTATTATTTCAGTTGTCTTTGGAGGATAATCAACAGTTGTCTCCCCATGAATGTGCTTCGTAAAAATGTCTCAAATGCACGAGAGAATACATTTATTGCTTCTGTGTTGCAGGAAGTTGAAATTACTGCTTAAATAACCTCTCAGTTCAAGTGAAGGTAAATCAATGCCGACCACGGAGAACAAACAGTGCAGATTTTACTCTTGTGACCCAAAGCCGCACACCATCACAATTCATCTGATCTTCTCATCTCGCCAAATGAAAATGGAGGTGAATTATCTGTCTTTTTCCAGCTGGTATCCCAATGATGTGGACAGGAGCTGCATTATTACAATAGTTTAAGGGATTTTTTTCTCTTCAGTTGCCTGCTTGTACATTAAAAAGGGAATAGAAAAAACATGATGCTGTCCTGTTTAATGTGCTTGTGTATATTGTCTCTTGCTTAAGGTTTCCTCTAATGAGTAATTTAAAATCTTATTAAGCATCTGCTTTCTCTGTTAAATATTTCACATGATCATGTACTGAATATTGCTTTCAGCCTTGCCTGAGCCATCTTCCTGAGTCTGAGGGGTTATGAAGTGAGAAATGAGGTCAAGTCCTTGTCTTCTCAGTTTTCATTGTGGTATATTCAACATGTCTGAGGAGCTGGTTTTCCCACCTACTGCATTGGTTTGCTCTAACCCTGACAGAAGCAGTCCAAATATATGATTGCTTGTACTGCATCTTTATGGCCAACAGAGTGCCAAGACAAGATGCCTACATGTTCCAGGGATATTCTAGCACCCTGGGATTGTCTGTGAATGAATCTCACTTCACTTGTTTGCTTTAGCTTCATAAAGTTTCCAGACCTTCATAAGATCCTTCAAAATGCTAAAGAGCCCTTGAATTTGTCAATGAGATGATGAGTCAAGGCAGCTTATTGTCTTCCAGACAAGGACCTTTTCTAGAATAGGCATTTTAATTCTACTGCATATTGCTGCAAGAAGTGTAGGGTGAAATTTATGGTCTGCCATGTGCATGAGTGAGATTAGTGGACTATAATGATCTCTTCTCTGACTTTAAATTCAATTTCCCTTCTATTTTTAATTAAAGTTGTGTTTCAATGATTTTTGTACTCACTTAAGCCGGGGTTGAAAATGTGGAATATGATGATGTGGAGAGGATCTTGGGAAAAGCCCCGGAAAAGCTGTTGAATGAGCAAAAATCCTCAGTGTGATGCAGGCACTAAGAGCTCACTTGTTTGTGGCCAAAGAAGGGATCACAGAAGTGTTCCCACTGCATGTCTTCTGGAACATCCTGTCTCTGGTCACCACTGCTCTGACAGCAGAGCTACAGGCAAAGGAGATTTACAGGACAGAGAGAGCTTTCAACCACCTCCAACTCAACTGAAAGAGAAAAATCAGTTTCCGTGGATACCATCTACATACTTAGACCCTCCCATGCATTTTGAATTAGTAAAACCTGTCTCCAGGCTGTTGGATTGTCTTAATTAAACTAAATTAATTATTTATTCAAATAAAATAAGACATGTCAAGACTCTCCAGGGAGGCTGTGAGGATAGCAATGCCTCTTATTAGAAAAACATTTCAATGCCTCACACAAACTGGGTCCAATTTATTTGCATGAGATCCTGTTTTCTGAAATTCTTCAGGAGTCAAAAGAATGAATTTTTATTTGCATAAGGTAGGAACCCTCCACCCCTCTCTTGCCACTACCCTCTTCCTATTGCGTGTTGTGGATCTGCAAATACTAGACAGACATCTCTATTCCTAAGAAGCTTCTGGCAGACTTCACACGAACTTTTAGGATCATTTATACAGAGAGGAGCCTAGCAATGCCAAGAAGATATTTCTTTTCCATGACACACTGTGAGTGATTCTTGCGTAAAATTGCCAAAGCACTTGACAAAGTCATAATCACTAACTAATGATCCATAAGGCAATTGCTGTAATTAGTAGCATTATTGATATTACCTTACTAGAGTAATTGGACTCACTTAACCTTTGTTTGTAGCAAGAGAAATTGGGATATTGATGCTGACAAGGACTGGCATCAAGTGGACAATAAACAGTCTGTACAGCAGTTATTTGCTAATATGCCTGCAGCCTGGTCTCTGCTGCTCACCACAGCTATGTGGTTGGCTTGGAGCTCCAGGAATCTGGAGCACTGCAGAGTCCTGGTTTTGCTTGAGCCTGCTCTGACCTGTCAAGGCTATGCCTCGACTGAAAGGTTAGGTGTGCTGTAAGTCCCATGACCTGTGGATTAAGCCTAATGTGGCATATTCTTCATAAACAGTCAGCTTGAGGTGTCTGCTGGTGGGCAGAGCTGGAGTGTGCTTGGCCCCCTGCACAGAGATGAATGGGATTGTCAGGAAAATTAATCCACCAACACCAGAGGTTTATGTCCAAAAAGGAGACAGAGAAGTCCCTTTACTTTATTCGAATAAAGGGAGAGGCCATGGGGCATTCCCCTGGGGTCTCTCAGATTTTTGGAGGTCGCAGCCTCCTTTTTATCCTATTTTCCCTATTTCCCGGACCGCATTTCCCTCTCTCTTTCCCCATTGGCTGAGGTACTCAAGAGGTACAGACTTTCTGGAATGCCTAAAAATTCTCTTCTACTGTATAACCCCCCCTCTGCCTTGTCGGCAGGCTTTTGGTATGTTTGAAGATACATATCTCTTTAATTCATCAATCAATGGAATTCCTCCCATTGTCTTCCTTATCTCATAGCGCTTAGCCTTGTCTACCAGCAGGCCCACAGCTTGTTTGTAAAGACAAGTCCTATATTCCTCTCAGGATGATGCATCCCTGCAGTGGTCTGGACCTCGAGCTACATCTGCAGGGGATGAGGGGGTGCTCCACACCCTGTGCCATCTTTGGTGTTCTGCCGAAAGCTGTGGACCCCAGTGGTGAGATGTGCTTGTTTTCCCCCAGCATGGAACTGAACTGAGACAAACCACCCATCAGATGGCAAGAGCTCTGGCTGCTGAGAGGCTGGGCTGGATTCAGCCTGTTGTCATGGAGCAAAAGGCTGGCTCAGACTTTGCTGGGAAAGCAGCAGCCAGAAAGAGGAGTTTGCTCAGACAGGTTGGCTCCAGCGAGGGGGTGAAATGACAGATGACAGAAGATGGTCATGTGGCACAAGGTGCCAGCTACTTTGAGCTGAAGTCCTGTAGTAAAGCCTTTGGGGAAATCAACATCTTTCTCTTTTTAATGACTGTGATATATTATATTGTCCTCCCCCTGTTTGTTTTAATAGGAAACATCCACCAAACCTGTCCATCTGTGCACAGGCCTCCTCTCTGAAGGCTGGTGATGAGGATGAACATCACCTCTGTTCCCACTGCCCATCTCAGGCAGACTAGATGATGATGATGTTCCTCTTGGCCTTGTACCTGTACAATTTATGGCAATAGTAGTAGTAGTAATAATAAAATTAATAATAATAATGATGTTTGGAGAAAGAAACCACGTCTGTATGGAACTCTTACTTTCCAGCCCGAGCCCCATTTTGAAGGATGCAGTGGGGATAAATGCAGAAGTGTAGAGAGGGGCTCCTTGTGGAGAGCAGCCTTTCATCTTAGCAAAGCCATCCCTCCCACCAGCTCACCCCAGGGCATGGGAAGGAGCCTTTCTGGCTACATGGCTGCATCCAGTCTCACAGAGCCTCACAGGGCTGGGTGAGGGCCAGCCTGATGGCTCTGTCTTCCGTGTTGGGCCAGCTACCTTGGTGCCATTCCAAAGTTATCTCCTAATTAACCTTGACACAAGCCTTAGCTTTCCAAAAGTCTGCTGGACCTCTGAAAAAGTCAATTTTTTCTCTGATGAGATTCATTCAGATGAGTTTCAGCTTGTCAGGGCCAACAAACAATCTCAGTCTCCTAAGTGTACAGGTGGATGCTTAACCGTACTTGTCCTCTTCATCATAAGGAAAACCTGCTACGTGCCAAAAAAATTAATTTGCTGATCTTTATAAAACCTATTTATGCAAAAAAAATCTACAAAGGGGAAATTAGATTGAAAACTGACTCCAGACACCACTTAGTAAGAATTATTTCATGCCAGTATATGTTAAATTCAATATCTATTCCACTCATGCAGTGGAGTTTATTAAAATGAACAGCATCTCAAATATGCATTTCTGCATTCAGTTACCTCAGCCTAGTCTTGACGGATCTATTACTGCTGAAGGATACAAATTTCTGTCAACTGTGAGAGAGTTCACGGCCATTTGATGGTGAAAAAAAAAGGGGGGGGGGAAGTTGAAGGCATAAAGTTCCTCAGCCTAAAAATAGCAGTGAGAACTAACCAGCAGGAGACCCACTTCAGAGCAATATATGGGCTGTCTGTGGCCTTTCTGGTGACAGAGCCTGACTGCCACATCACTGCTAACAGATGGTTTACTGTGACCATTTTCCGCTGATAGGGAGGCATTTTTCCAGGGCTATCTCAGGAGGTGCTGCAGCTGAGGTGCTCTCAGCAGCCTTCAAAAGCGTCCTAGGTCATGAGGGTTTGGTTTTGTTTGAGCCAACAGATGAGGTTACTCCCCAAACCCAACCACACCTTTACGTTACCAGCTGTGCCCCTGGAAGTGCTGTCAGCAGGCACCTCTCCACCCCACCCCTGACAGCATCTCTGGCTAGGTCTGCTCCTCCCCTCCCAAAACAAAGCTGTCCCCACTTCTCATCCTGACCTCCATGCAACAGGCACAGGTTCACCCAACTTTTTGTTTCTCACACCATCTGGCTGCTTAAAATGTCTCTGTCCCAGGGACAAAATTCAGTGTACAGTGGACTCCCAAGGGGCAGCTGTCGTAAAATTCTGCAGGACTAAACAAAATTCAGACGGTCCAAGACAGCAAACTAAAAAGAACTAGATGTGTTGACTGATTTAAATGGGTGATCTTGGCTTCTCTGTCTGCACACATTTTCACTTTTCTAAATTTCTTGCCTCCACCTCAGATGTTTTGCTATATTTAGCTTGATAACTAACTGCATTTCCAGTAGCCTTGCAAAGCATTTTGAGCTAAATGAATATGGAAGATCCTACCAGAAATAGTATGATGTGATTTTGTGTTACACGTAGGCATTTGCCTTCCTGGGGTGAAAAAGCTTAGGGCACATATGTGCCTGGTGGTTTTAGAGTGCTGCTCGAGTGCTAATGACATGTGTGAGCTAAGTACTTCCATTAGCTTTAAAGAGGTGGGGAAAGATGAGGCTGATGGAGGAAAAACTTGCTAAAAACAGTCAGCAGAGAGTCCATGGCAGAGCAGAGGTTGAAAACATGGACAGTGATGTGTGTTAAGTCTGATAAATCAAAGCTTTCAGCAGTACTATATGCCTACACTGACTCACATGATTAGAGATCTTGCACCCACCCTTTCTGGTGCATGCTGAACCCCTGACTCCAGAAAATCAAGTGCTTCTCCACGGGTAATAAAAAAAATGTACTCCAAACCATTAGCCATCACACGAAAATTAGGGAAAGGATGGCTCTGGGATGTTCTGCCACAGCTGGGTGGTGGTACCTGACATCTGCTGCACTGGTCAGCTGCAGCCAGAGATGTGCTGTGTGCTGGAACACACCTCTGTGAGTTGATTCACTGAGGCAGCTAGAGCTGTAACCCCATAAATTAGGGCTTCCACAAAATGCTGGATAAGGATATAAATCAGTGGGTCACTCCAGCACCAGAGATGTCTTTAAAATGAATCCGTTTTCGCCAGGGTTAAATCTTCCCGGTCAGAGGCGGCCATTTGGAGCCTGGCTTTGTCATACAAGACTAATTGACAAACCTCTGTGCTATAATATCATCCCTGTCACCCCACTGAAACGCAATGGTAACACTGGCATCTATAAATCAGCCAGATCTTAAAAAAGAGAGTTAAATGAGCATCGCATTATAAACCACAAAGCACATTTATCACTCTGCTACAAACCATAAATATGACAAGTACATCCATCAATTCAGCACCTTTCTTTCAGGTCTGAGTACACGGACATTAGTGACTTAATGGCTCCAGAAAGCTTTCCCTTCCTAAACACGCTGTGGAGCCTGGTCTTTCGTTTACTGCAGTTACCAGAAGTGGAGCTCAACCATCTGCAGTCATGTTGCTGTGCTGGGAGCTCCTGCAAGGGAAAAAATCCACCTCTTTGGAGGCTGCACCTAGTGTGACCCCCTTGGAAAGGGTAACTCATGCTACTGTGCTGCTGATGCTTTGACTGTACAAACTGGGCAGCAGAAGGATGTCAGTCTGCTATAGACATGGAGCTGCACAAACTAGGGAATAGTCCAATGGAAAAAGGATAAACAGATCAAGAGAGATAAAGGATAAACAGATCAAGTTTTCAATGATTTGCTGTCAGACTGTAAAGATTTATTGAGTGGCTGCTTTGGGTCTCCTATAATACCATGTTTTCATTAAAACAGCTTGGTGGATGGACTAGGGCATTATCAAATCTGCAGCTGAGGGTGAGCTGGAAAGGGCTATACACACATCTGGAATGCAGGATTTGAAATGCCTTATGGAAAAAGTGACCTTGAAAAATAGTTTATGGTTCAAAGAAGAACACCACCAGCTGGAAGACTGCTGGGTCCTCTTTTGGACATGCTATCACCACACTTCAAGAGAGTTCTGAGCCAACTGGTGACAGACAGATAGAGAGCATAGATGGTGGAAAACATGTTGTGGAGGGAAAGAGTGAAAGAACTAGGCTTAACTGAGAGAAGGGATGACTGAAGACAGACACAAAAATGGTTTCTAAAAACACAAAAAGCCACAGTAAGGAGGACAGAATACTTTTCTTTTTCCTGCCTGCTTTGGTGAGGGTAAGGAATAATGGCCTTACATTGTAGAAAGAGAGATTTAGGTTTGGCATGAGAACAAAACTTCCTGACAGAAATGACAGAAAAAGCAGTGGAGAAAGTTGCCTGGAAAGGCAGTGACATCTCCATCGTGGGAGGCTTTTAAGAGCTGACTAGGCAAACAGCAGATGGTGCCTTGTGGAAATGGGGTGGACAAGATGTTGTTTGAGCCCTTCCATCCCTGTTTTTTAGAATTCTGCGTTTGGCTAGCACCAGGGCTGTTAATCCTGTTTGTGCTACAGGACGTAACAATCCATGCTCTGCCTGCCCAATTTGCCATGTGCAGTTAGATTTTGGAGGAGGCAGACCTAGCAGTTTCCCACTTGCATCTTTCCTACCTCCTGCTGAAGAATGGGTCCAGACGAGTTGTTGCATCTTCCTTCATTTCTCTTGATCCTTCAGGGTGAACAGCAGTGGAGCCCAGCTTCTCTGAGGAGAACAGATGGACGTCAGAAGCAGCACACGTGCAAAACCTCATGGAGGCATTGCCACCAGAATGCTATGCACCCCCAGGAACAGCTTTTAAAAGTCAAATCCCAGGCACTGCTTTTGGTAGAGCAGCTGACAGCATAAAGACTGGCTGTAAAGTATCTAATCCTCTGAGGAGAGTAAAGCTAACAAATGCTATGCTAACCCAGTGTACAGGGATCCTGCCATAGCTAGATTCTGGGGGAAGGGACTGGTGGTTTGGGATGTGTGGAAGTATCACTAGAAGAGTTTTGGGAGAAAATTTTAGGACTTTGTATCTCTTACTTGCTGCCTGTGGTTGTGGGGGTCTGTGCCTGCTGCTGTGAGGCTGAAAATGTTCTTCCAGATCATCAGGTCTGAGACTCTATGACACTGGTGTTGACCCCCAGCTCCTCTCCTCTTGCCTGAAGAGGATATTGCTGCCTTTTACTCAGAGCAGCCCCCTCCCACTGCATTCAGCCTCTGTGCCACAGAGCACCGGTGCAGCTGTAGCTCCCCACAACGGGGTGAACTGGCAAAGCCAGCAGAAGAACAGCACCTTCATGGGCCTGGCTGGGAAGGGGAGAAGAGTGGGTCAATCCTGTCTGCCTAGGTCCCACACTCTGCAGCAAATGGGACACTGCGGTGGGTCTTTTTCCACCTCACCCATAAAACATCTTTTGCAGTCACCAGAGAATTTGTCAGCCTGAAAAAACCAACCCCAAACAAAAAGCAGCAGCTTTCTTTCCCTTCCTCCCTCCCCTTCCCCCAAACTGCTGCCATAGACAGATGCCTTGAGAAGAATAAGAACAGGGCAAGCGTATGTGCTGCTCCTTCTAATAAACATCTTGTTAAATAATTTAGGTCAAGTCAATACACAGAAATCACAGCAACTGAATTAAATGGATGCTGAGAAAGCTGTAGTTTTATTCTCTTTTGTTCAGTGTTGCACCTGGTAAATTTGTTTGGGCGAATCCCAGGTGGTGATCCCTACCCAGGCTGTGGGCAGTGCTGCAGATAAGGAGTTGGTGATAACATGAAGCGGAGCTGATTCCAGGGGCAGACAGGACCTCACCCAAGGCAGAGAGGGTTTGGGTGGGTCTGGAACCTTTGAGAAGGGTGCTGTTAGTACGTTTCTTGACCTGATGAGCTCGCTCACATGCTGTGCCATTAGCCTCCCTGAAGACTTCTCACTATAAAAGCACTGCTGGTGCAGGTGTTTGACTTGCATGTGTGCAGCTTCAGAGCAGGTTAACTTATGTGCAGACTCTAAACTACACAGAGAATTAGGGGTAGTGGACTTGCCTAATTAGATCTTTGTTTGTTTTTAAAACAAATCATGCCAAAGATACACTCAGCATGTTAAGGCAAACACCCTGGATGCTGAAAATATAAAATAGATTTCTCTCCATGCTTATACCCAACCTTTCATGCCAGTTCATTATGGTGCACTTATTGATTATTGTGAACACATGATATTTTTGCCAGATGCCTCTGTGCACCATTTCTCATGACTAAGTTTAGTAACCAGCTGCTAGCAAGCTAGAGAGGAAAACATAGATGGTCAAGTTGATATTCAAGTGGTTTTAATAGGCCAAATTTGAGTGGATGCAACTGGGCACAGCAAATTCTGCTGCTGGAACTCCTCTCCTGCAACATTTCCAGTCTGTGATGTACAGCACAGAGGTGCAAATCTCCTACAAGCTCCATGTAGGCTTTTTAACAATGGAGAGGGATGGGAAATTTAAATAAGGACGTTGTGGGAAGATATAGATGAAACGGCTACAAGGATTTGGGAAAAGAGAATGGAGTGTTGTGCAGCTGCTGTTTCTCCCTATGACCAGGAGAAGCAAGTTACAGCAGTACTTAAAGAGGAAGAAAAGACTAAATCCTTCTCAGAGGTGTAACACTTGCATCAGGCTTGATCTGAAAACCTTGGCTCAAAGCAAATCTGAACATGAGAAAATTTAACCTCTAGAGCCAAACTTCATGGCTAGGACACAGCTCTTGGGTAAATAATATTTACCAAAGCATATTCTTTTCCTTTTAAATGAGGCCCAAATAATTACAGAAGTCTGTCTTTTAGAAAAAAAATTGATCAAGCTTAGCATATCTTAATTAGCTTCCCTCTTCCCAAAGAAAATTCACCACGCCAGAAAAGACCATATTTGAATGCCGGAGGTGTTATAGATGTGTCACTTTTTAACATAACTGAGCCTGGCTTAACAGGTTTTGACAGGACATCATAACCTAGTGTGGCATGTTAAGAAGAAAAAGTCATCCTTTTGGACTGGGCTTTAGATCAAATAATATTGACATAGAAAAAGTACTGGGGAAAGAAAAGAAACCCTTACAAGCGGATCGTAGGAATGAGATGTAGCTATTTGTCAGGTGGTGTAATCTGATGGTCCCAAAGGTCAATGACATGTTTTTCAGTAGTGTTGAAACTCCTGTCAGTATTCAGTCATTGCAGTTCCTGAAGTGTGACAGTTGAGGATCCTTGAATAATTAAACTAGATAAAATCTAGCCACCTTCAAAACTCCACTCAATGTTTTCTTTGTCTTTTGTTGCTGCAACAGATATTTCACAGCAATTATAAGATGATCAGGTTTTCAGATGGCCACAAAGTTTTGTAATTAACAGCGATGCCAGAGGTGTCACCTGGCTTCAGCCATCCAAAGACTGTGCATGTGGTGAGTATTTGGTGGTTGATCAAGTTTTCTGGGGGGATGTCAGCTAGGCAAGGTCCTTTATCTTCAGCTGGGCTAGAAACAATCTTTGTCGTACCCTTGAGGAAAATAGCAGCCTGAGTTCTTTGGCCTTCTATGGCCCAAATCTTTGATCCACTGAGAGGCCTTCATCATTTCACCTTCATCACTCTCCTGTGAAGTAGGCTATCCCCAGTTAACAGCTGGGATGTCTCAGGCAGAAGGCAAGTCACATGGCATGGCCAAGGCTCCCTGGGAAGCTGGTGGTGGGATTTGGAGGTGAGGAGACATCCTCAAATCCCACGCGATGCGGACAAAGGCCCGTTAGTCATTAACTGGAGCTTATCGCAGCAGATGGCACTGCTCCACCTTCTTCACCAGGAGCCTGCTGCGGAGCCAGCGGTGACATTGGAAGGCTCCTACTCGCGCGATGGGCTCTTGGCCAGCTCTCTGTGCTCCACCGCCAAACGTTTGGATTTTCTCGCAGTTTACGATTTCCTCCCTCTTTGCTTACCCCCATCAAGGGCTTGGCTGAATACAGCAATAAGGAAGCAAGGAGGGTCAAGTTTATAAATGACTGTGGGAAGTTTGGTTTCCATGGCTGCCAGCAATTACTGTGCAGACTCAGATGAGTGGAGATTACAGCCCAGGGCTGCTATTTTGCGCGCTGGCAAGACACAATAACAAATGACAAACTTAATTCACTGCTGCAGCAGGGAGGAGGCATCTCACTTTGTGAACCTGGGGCTTATCTTAGAGGAGAAGCAGCTCTAAGTGGATTTCTCCTTTTTTTTCTGGCTGTGCTGATCCAGCTAATGCATATTCTTCTGTCAGCAGCATCATTTCACCTCAGAGATCTTAAGTCTATTAGTCAGCCACCCTTTCTATTTCTGGACCTGGGAAATGTTAAGCAAATAAGAAAATTTAGCCCCCAGAGTGGGCTTAGAGGTCAGCCTTATTTTTAATTTCTTTTTTCCCCCAAAGGATCTGATGAGCTTTTTTCTAATTGAAATACAAAATAAATAGTTGCTTGGCCAAGATGCAGGCTGGCAACTTGCATTCCACAGGGGCTGGGAGTTCACCTCTCTCCAGAACATTTCCACATGCTGCCTACCGTCAATACAAATGCCAGGGGACTTTATTAATAAGACTACAAGTCCACGCTATGGAGCCATTTATTACTGTTAGGAATCAATTAATAGTGCACGGCCATCTGTACTAGCTCAACTTTGTATCATGGCTTAAACAACAATACAGGGTGTGCACTTAGGCAGTGCATGGTGCACATTGGTATTCCCAGCAGGAAGGTTTTTGTGAGAGCCTCTCTGGCTATTTCGAGCCTTTCCTGGTGCCTCTGAGGCAAAGGAAGCCATTTGGGGCAAAAGAGAGACTTTGCAGTCTGCTCAGTGCTGAGCAGACTCAAAAGTAAAATGTATGGAGCTTTATAGTGAGCTGGCACTGAGGCAGTGCTTTCCAGCTGTTATCTCAGTTGTTGCAATGTCCTGACAAGCAGACAAGCGGTGTTCCTTACTTACAGGTACAGGAGATAAATACTGGAAGTAGAGTTATTCACCAAGGACCAGCTCCAGAGCAGGTATTACTCAGCAAGTAGCTACCCCACCAAAATCAATGGTACTTTTGCTATCGATGCTTTCCTCTCTGTTGGATGCCAAAAGATGATAGTCAGATCACTCCCACAGCCATCGCCCTGGTAAACTGAGCAGTTTGGCTCTTGGAGTCATGCCTAGAAATGCAGGTTTGCAAATCCCAGGAATATTTTCCTGGATCTTCTCTGGAGCATCTCCACCTCACCAAATTGTTTCTTGAACCGAGCAGTCTGGGTTCCTGGTGTGGTTGCAACAGTTTCAAAGAAAAGGTGAAATTATCTCCTTACCGGCCTCAGAGGTGGCCCCAATCAGGTGCTTTACCAGACCTTCTGTTGAGAGTATTACACTGGATATTTGTGCATGACTAATTGGGGTTCACAACTCATTTTTGAAGGTATTCCTGTCTGTTCCCTGCCCTCTAGGTATCACCTACCTTTTCTGTTCTCAGATATGCTTACTTATTTGTGCTTACTTACACAGGACTGAACTGAAACACTTATAGTTCTACCATACTTGTTCCTCCAAGATCACCAAAAAATTACAAGGTTATTTGTATCAGTGACATCTCCTTACAATTTTGTAGCCTTCCAATCTTAGTATGACAGGTTTTAGTTACAGATTTTAGTAGATCACAGGTATTAAAGCAAAATACCACCATGCCACCCACCTCGCCTTGTGGGACCCAAACCATTAGACAACTGCCATGATGACCAATTTCTGGTTTCCATCATATTTTCAGAGTCAGCAGTCCCTTTAATTCATTTACTACATACTCTGTTGGCTTTGTATTGTTCTAGGATTTAAATCCAGCTAGTGTGCGGTACCAAGTTGAATGCTTTGGAAAATCTTAATATTTTTTTCCATCAACACCATCAACTTCATCAAGTAAACTTGTAATCAGGGCAAAGAAAGATATTAAGCTCATTTGACAGGGTCTGTTTTCCATAAAGCCCTGCTGATGGGCATGAATTATATTTCCCCTATTAGCTGCTCCATTATTTTACCTGGGATCGATGTCAGCTTGACAGGCCTATAATTACCTGGGTCGTCTCCTTTACCCTTATAAAATATTAGCTCAAGACAAGATTTCTGTCAGTCCTGTGGAAATTCCCTTCTGCTCCAGGAGTTATGGAAAATTGACCTTTTATAGTACAGAGAGCTGTAGCCAAAGCAGCACAGGGCAGGACAAGGCTGGCTTCTCTCACTCCCTGCCACCTGCCATACTCAGAAGGTGTCCCCCAGCCTCCCTGGTATCATTACACACAGTCAGGAATGTTGGACTTTGACTACTTGCCCTGATTGCTTGAGCACAGGATCCACTTTCCTTCCAGCATCACTACATGATGCCTTTCTTCTGCTCCATACCATGGTCCTGCTTTTCACAGTGTGGGCTTTTGGGACCAGAGCTGGGGTCTCTAGTGAAGCCATACTCCTTGGAAATGCATCCCAGCTGTGGGTGGCAGAAGCTGAGGATTTCCTCATTGCGGTGGCTGGGACACAGGAGGTGATAGTGTGCCTGGCAGCTCTGCCTCCTGCCTGGGGAGCAGCCCTGAACAAGTGGTTCCCCCTTGGATGCTGAGTCTCCTGGCAGGCAAAATGGGGGTGACTTTCTTGGCAGGGAGCTTTGTGGTCTCTATGAGGGAGGTGCACATGAATACATCCTTTGTCTTCTTTTGTCTTTCTGTTGTCCCTTCTTTTCCCTTGCCTTCTCCACAATCTCTTCTCTGCTTCTGCCTGCTTCTTAACCCTTGTCTTTGTCCGGGCTTCTGCTGCTGTTATCATACTCAGGCAGGGTCTGGCTAGAACAAATGCATATGCATGTAGGCATGAGAATCCACAGCCTACTGGGCCACATGATGAGTGCTGTGTCTCTCATGCTCTGGAGCTGTTCTCGTGTGTGTAGGCTGCAATTTTAAACAATGTCAAGGTCCCCTGGGTGAGAGACAGACATCTTTTAATATATAACTAAAAATTGGCATGAATAGCTAAAACTTCTGTAAGGAGGCAAGCAGAGTTATGTGCAGGGAAGAGTTTGTAATCAATAATATCAATAATATCATAGAGCAAATACACAAGCTCCTGCTCTCTCCATTTGTGTGAGCACAAAGATCAGTCAGCACATACACACAGAATGAGGAGGTATGGAAAAGGACTGCCCATGTCAGGCTAGGCTGGATGTAAACCATATTTTAATAGCTGATTCTTTTTTAGGTATGTTTTCAGCACTGTACCATCTCATCCCAAAGTCAAGGAATTTTTATTGCCAAGTTCTTATGGATTTCTTATGTTAACCTCCTTCGACTTTTCTCCGACCTTCTGAAAAAAAATGGATTTGGCATGCACAGAAAAAAATCTCAAGGGTTACTGGTCTTTGCTTCTGAAAGTGGTCAGAGTTAGGCAAGGAAGAAGGGTAAAAAATGTTATAGTCCAAGAAATTAGGAAGGAAATACATCAGTGCAGAATATTTCCTCACGGGCTATTGACAAGGGACACGGCCGGTGCAGTAGCAGGGAGTGATCATCCTGTCAGGTCAATGAGATGGAAGAGACACAAGGAACTCACTCAAATTTAAGAGGACCCATGTAAGATGCTAAGCACGACTTGCATTTGGATATTAGTTTGCAGGGAAGTGATGTTTCTCTTCCCAACACAGGCCCCATGGAATAGTAATAAGGAAATGTTAAGGACTGGAACCAACTTAGGGTTATTTTATTAGTGTATGTGGTTATCAGGGAAAGCTTAGCACTGGGGATCCTGTTACACACCACTGCTTCCTAGTCATTACTCCAAGCTTATGAGAGGAGCACATTTCCCTCCTGGGGGACTCCAGATAATTGTTGATTTGGAGAGTGAAGATGAATGGCAATGCTGAACCATGAGTGCACACACACACACACACACACACACACAACCTCAGACTTCACTCCTCATGTTTTAATGTAGATGCTTCAAGAAGAGATCGAGTCATTGATTTCTCTCTCCAGGATGAGCCCTAAAGAATAGGTAGGCACTGACACACAATTTGTTTCTCTGTCTTTCTGATAGCAAATAAATGAAGCAGCACTGAGAGTAGTGCTGAAGCCACTCACCGACCATAAAACACCCCTCCTGGCACACAATGCACTGCAGAGAAGGGGGTGTTGTAGCATTAACTCTTACTTGCTCACAGGAAAGCAAGCCTGAGCTGAAACTGAAGTCATTTTGTAACTTAACTCCCAGCCTGAGGGAGGCAGGAAAAGTCTTAAAACTTGGCACACCTGACACACCTGTCCTTATTTACATTGCTTAAAGAGGAAGGAACCACTTGTAAAGTTTAATCTCAAACTTGTTGAACTTATTTGTATCTCTCCATGTAGAGCAGGCCCCAGGAAAAGTTTCTGTAGGTGCAGAGATGGGTGAAAAGGCTGAAATAGTTTATCTGTGCAAACTCTGGGAGCACAGGAAAGTGAGTTGTAGCTTAGTCTGTAGCTCATTGTGTAGCTCAGTGACTTTATGGAGGTCACCTGGGACAAGAAATTTTATTTCCTTTCTGGACAGAGCAATGAACACCTGAGTCCAATCTGTTATGGCAGCTCAGCTGATGAGCAGTAATGTAATTTCTGGTGGCCACTCTGCCACAGACATACTGCAGATATACTGCTCATCCTGCCAGTGTTTTAAAGGAGAGGGAATCAGGACATGTGAAAAAAAAGGGGAAGAAGAGGTGTTTGTTGGTACCCACAATCCCTATGGGCAGTAGGATACTGGCTCATCAGTGGTTCTTCACTGGGAGAGGGAGCAGGCCTTTTCCTTCTCAGATTAGATGAGCACTGCTCAGTCCAAACAAAATTATCTGATTTTGAGAATTTCAGAGAAGTAAGCCATTTCTTCCTATGGCATTGCTCCATTCCCTGTATTTAACCTTCACTTATTGGCATCAAAGCAGCAATGACCTTCTTCTGCCACTAGCACCTCCCAGCATGTCCAGGGACTTTTTTGGCTCTCAATGAAAGGGAAATCAGCTCTAAGTACTCTCCAGGAAGGGCCCAGGAAACTCAGATTTTGCCAAGGCTACAAAGCTTCTGGTGTCCAAACCAGCCAAATTCTGTCTGGTGGCCAGTGATCCCTGCAGCATAGGCATCTCCAGATGGGTAGGGCCCATCAGATTAACTCCTGTTGGAGGAATATTCACATATGCTGCAGTATCTGCATGCAGGGCTGTGTGTAACCCTAATTGTGCCAGTGGTTCTTGTAAAATGCACAGACAAGGGCCAGTCCTCTATTTCTCAGGTCCATTTAACACTGGTACAGGCCATTTAACACTTGCAGAGTGTGTTCAAAACATGAAGTCCAGCAAGATATTCACTTCTACAGCTACGGCTGACAGTGTAGTCCTGCATGTTGAGGTCTGCAGAGGCCTGGAATTTCTTGCAGCCCCACGATGGAAGAGCAGGTCTGATTCCTGGTGGTCCACCACGGCCAGTGCCTCTTTAGTGACCCTGTAGGACAAGGAGGGAGGAAGGTTCTCTCTCTGCCTCAATGCAAACAGCAAAGAAAGACTGAAAAATTGTGAAAAATCACACGACAGCTTGTCTTTAATTAAAGAGAATCAGCCCTGTGCATTGACCTGGACTAAACAGAGTGGTCCCTCTGGGGTACAAATGTCTCCTGTTCTCCATGCTGTTTGTCCGGGAGCTAGAAGGGATGCCAGTAAGTCACCAGGAAATACCATGTTCTCACAGACCCAGAGGTGCCTTAATTTCCATAATAATATTGTTTTCTTCTTAATTATTAATAGTCTTCCTAGATGAATATAGTCTTTAAAAATGTATTAAGCAGAGCTGTTCTGCCCTGAAAGAAAGAATAATAGTAAAACTTTTTCTTACAGCTGCCTGAAGGTTTTATCCCACAGTGAGATGTTTGAAGGAGAAAGAATAACCTAACAAATAAGGCATTGGATAGAAACTTCAGGAGCCTCACTGCTGTCCTTGACTGTGCTGTGGGTGTCCTCTGTCCCCTCTGCTCCCTCTCTGCATACCTGTGGTGCAGAACAAGATGTATTTGTCTGGTGTGTACTTTCTTCTGAGGCTTTAATTTTCTTGCTTCTGACTCTGCAGAGGAGGCAGTGGTCCAGGGGATTGGTGTCACATGGGGAATTCAACTGCTGTTGAAATTCATGTAGCAATGTACAGGAACATTGATGCTGGTTAAGAGAGGGTCTGGGAAACACATGTAAGTGCATTTGGGAGGTGGGTATTCATAGACATTTTTCACATGATGTTGTCTGTCATCAGTCTCTAAGATAATATTCCAGTGCTGTCATAAAAATAAAACTAAGCTCTAAAGGTAAAAAATCAATGTCTCTCAGCTGTGGTCTCAGACCTGTTCATGTACGCTTTGAGACAGAGGATACTTGATGGCAGCCCTCTCCCTTAATATCCTCTACAAGTCCTTTAATGCCAAGATCCATGTGAGGCATCAGAGAGGCAGCACAAGGGTTACCTAAAGATAATTCTGTGCTGGTATTATTATTATTTGTACCAGCCAGTAGCATGGTAGAAAACTCACAAACTCCCCACAGAATATTGTCTGCATGGTTCAGGTAGAGAAGGCAAGGCAAATAGCTGAAGCAATTTATCCCAGAGAGCACATGGGCCAGGAGCAGAGTGGGAGTAGCACTTGGATGGACCTGTGTGCATGTACTCCTCTGTGCTGGCTGTTCAGCTGTGCAGTGTGTCCCCTTAAGGAGAGCAGAATCCCCCACTAGGATTGTTTAAACTTTGCAAAACTTATCTATTCCAAATGACTACCCAAAGTAATCATTTACATGCAACCGAGTATTGTCTCAGAAGTAATTTACTACTGATTACTTCTATAATGTGCATGCTACTCGTAGCAGCTGTACGGCATTACATGATAATCAGCCCTGTGCTTCGGAGGGGAAAGCTAAGTGGCTCGACACAATCCAGCCCCTCTCGCCAGCGAGAAATAATCTGATTACTCCGTAAGACTACCGTTTTTCCTCTGGAGAAAGTTCTGATCCTCTGTTACTCCCAAGGACTTCCATCATCCCGGCATGGGTGGAGCAGGCCACTAGGTGGAAGTGTTGGCTCAGCAAGCTGAGATGACAAACTGAACAAAAGAGGAGAAAGTCCTGGGTATCCTGGCTTGCTTTCCCTTTAGGAACATCTGCACTAGCAACCCAGCTTCAGATTTGGTGAAAGACACCATTGGTGAGGGTGCGCCATCATTTTGATGGTGCACTGTTTTATGACTTGTTGTTGAATTAAAAAAAAAAAAAAAAAGGAGGACTTACAACTTAAATTGAGGCTAAATACTAGATTGAAGCAGCCCCATAATAAGGAATCCAGTTCTGCAGAGTTCCTGCTGAGCTCAGTAGTTGTGAAAAATACAGCTGTTTCTTTAAGTGCCTTAAAAATATAAAAGCAACCAACCCTAGCCTCTCGGGTTTAGGGAGCACCTGTGGCATTTCTGGCCTGCCATGTTCTCCTGGTACCTCCTTATGCCTTATTCTGCTGCAAGCTCAGACTTCTGGGCAAAATGAGCTTTTGTCCGATGATGAGGCAGTTTGGCTGGAGAAGAGCTGGCACAGCGATCAGAAGAGCTGCAGAGATGTGATACCTCCTGACCGCCAGCCGTTCTGAGATAAAAGGGGCTGACCTGGGGATGAACGCTGCCTTTGGTGGTGCAAGGGAGACCGATCTCAAGAGGAAGGCTGAGCATGTGGCCACAGCCTGCACATCCCCTGTGAGTGATGGGGGCTTGTCTCACGCAGAGGGGGGACTCGCAGGCAGTGTGGCAGCTTGGCTGCTGCCCCCTCAGACCCTCGAGTGGTGCTAAACCCGAGTGCCATGAGGATTTCTTCCTCCAGGATGGCTGAGAACGATAGAGGCTTCTTGCTTCTCTTAACGTGTGAAGGAGGGGGACAGAGGGAGTTTCTTCACAAGGCAGAGAGGGCAGATTTACCTGTAGATGGAGGTGTTCCTGCTCGGGAAGCTGGTGCTTTACCTCTGTGTTTACTCTCCCAACAGTTGCCACTTAATTAAAGGACTCCAGAAGCAATAAATACTTCGGTGTGCGGCCTCCTCGTGAGCTGCCTTACACAGAGGGGTTCCCAGGGCTGCTGCCTTCCTGTGCCCTGCGCTGGCTGCCTGGCTCTCACCATAGCCACGGCTTCTCCCCATCCCCTCGCTGCTCCTGAGCATGGCGAGCTTGTGCCTAAAGGGGGCACAAGTGAACCTCGAAAGGATGGGATTACTTTAGAGAATGTGGAACATCTCAGTGTACACCGGTATGGATACTGCAGTGTGACAGCTCTCTAAATCCTCCCGTGCAACCCACGAAGGTGGAGGGCTGGATGCTGAGAGTTAAACAATGGGTTTCTGGCAAGAGGATATCATTGCATGCTTGAGAGAAGATGGGGATGATGAAAATAAATGAATGCCCTTAGTAGCACTCTTCTTGGAACTGTAAGGAAGAAGTGTGAGTTAAGGGGACAAACTATGCAGTCTCAATCACATGAACCTTAGGACTCATGCGAGTAGGAATTCATTGGGTTACCCTGTGGCATACAGGGACAGCCTCACTGCTTTTATTGCCTTAAGGGCTGCTGCCTTTTGGGTAGCTCTTTCAAGAAGGCCTTTTGAGGGACTGAGCTGGCCCTGTCACTGCAATGTCCCAGCCTCCCAGGCACTGAAGCTAAGCTGGGAGGTCAGGGAAGCCAGTTTTAGGAGGCTGCAGCCTCTGGGCTTCTTCTCAGAGCTGATGTACTGTGCTATTTCATACAACAGAGAGATGATGGGTTGGGATGTGGCTGGCCAGCTAATAGTGACACTGCTAGGTAGAATTTTGGATTAGTGCATTTTTCTTTTCTCTACATGCTCCTGTAAGTCAAAGCAAACCTTAGGTTAGCCCCTTCAGTTTACATGTTAGGAAACACTCATTAGTGCATATGAATACACCCCTCTCCAAAAATTTAATTTTCCCCATGGTCTTTGCATTTTCATAGTATGGTCCTTGGTGGATCTTCTAACACATTCATTACTTCTTAGGGGCCACACATAGAAGCCAGTGCTGGAGGCTGCACAAAAGAAGTGCCTGTCTCTCCACACCATCTTCTGTGCTTCTCCATAGACCATCTGTTGAAGCACAGAAGTGCCAGACCCTGCACTTGCCATGTTTCAAGACGTTGCTGCTAGGGCTGTCATGGTCTGGTTCATAATGGCAGAGCAAAGTACCCCTTTGTTTTTCCCACTCTGCATGTGTCAGAGTCCCCAAGGAAGAAAGTAGCTGGTGCACCAGAACTGGTGGCCTGCAATACTTCCCTAGTGTTGGTTTTATTTTACATGGTGCTGTAGTCACTGAAAAAGTGATAGCTGCTATCAGAAGAGCAGCCTCTGCTGTAAGTGGGGAATAGTCCAGGAGAAAAGGGACCTGTAGTGCTCCTGTAGTGGCTTCATCAGAGACTATCACTGAGGGCCTTGTGGATGAAACTTTGTCTCAAGAGGAGGGTCCTGCCAAAGGTGCACATGGCCCAGCCACTGATTTATTCTAGCTGAAGATACACCCCAAAGGAATGTGTTTATTGTGCTTTTCTGGTCCCCCAAAGCAAATTCCCTTGTTTTCTGAAACAGCAAGATTAATACTTAGTACTTGCTAACCACTTTCCATGTTCACTGTGCTATACAAATATTAACTAATGAATCTCATCATGACATAATTAAATCTTATTTTACAGTGATTGAATGTTATCTTACACTTTATACAATACTGTAATTACAAAGATAGGGGGAAAAAAGCCTAATAGATCTAAGAGTGAGAATGATTGACAGTTTTATGTTTTCTTTTTTCCCCCTTCCTTATATCCAATATGACTGGAGAACCCAGCAGAGTTTTCTGAAGGCCGGGACTTGTGAGCAAATTAGTTCAGAAGATGAGCAGATCCCAAACCCTGCGATGGTTAATTTTTTTTGAGGGAGTCTTTTCCAGATTTTTGAGACATCAACACCAGTCTGAGCCCAGTCTAGCCTAGCTTTCCCTCTCAAGGAGCCAGAACTAGATGCAGACAGCAAAGGATACTCCTTTCCCTGACCCTGACTCCTGAGGAGGGTTTGCTTACTCAGGAGAGCACTGATCCTTCTCAGCCTCCTTGGCTCCCTATTCACCTTCTGTGTGTTGGACAGCCCACCTCCCTCACTCCAGGAACTGCCACACACCTCTGCAGCTCCTGGCCCTTGCAGTTCCCACACTCCTTGGCCTCACAGAAGCCCTGGAAAGATGGATGCCAGGGGTTCCATGCAGGGAAATGTGGATCAGGACACTAAGACTCCCAAAGTGCTGCTGTGTGGGGTGGCCTGGTGGCAGCGCCCATCCATGTGAGGTGACCAAAGCAGCATGTGTTTGCAGAGCCCCTCCTGTGTGCTGCTCCCCAGGCTGGGGCTAGGGAACAAGGTGGGAGAGGGGGAGAGAAGATGGTGCATCAGAGGGAAGGACAGGCTGTAACGTGGGATCATTGTCTTACAGCCTGCTCCATGTTATGTGCTGTCTGTCATAAAGACAACATTTGATTTGAGGGGTTATGAAACTTCTTTCCAAAGGGAATGCTTTCCTTCCTTATCTCTCCTGCCTTGTTTGCCAGGAATAAACCTCTTCTGAAGCTCCCCTCAGGACACAAGGATTGCTATGTTGGCACAGAGCAGGTGGGGCCAAATTGCTGTTGCCAGGGCAGAGTATTTGCTCTGAAGTGCCCTGAAATACAGAGATGGGCTACAAGCTCTTCTTGCCAGGGCAGCAAAACTGGGGGCTCCTTGCAAATAAAGCAGCTCCACAAGGCCAGGGGGCTGGGTTCTCCTCAGCACAGGACACAAGGAAGAGAATACCTGACTCCAGAAAACCATCTGGATAGCCAGAAAACAGCTCTGCCATGCTCCAACTATTCGGTGCCCCCAGAAGAGAAAGGGGTTTCTGAGATGCTGAGGGACAGTGTGACTTCCACTGCCAGAGCTTCTAGAGACCCACAGGTCTGTGTTGGCAGCTGTTTTGTGATGGGCAAAAAGGTACATCAGCAGGTGAGGCATGTGGTAGGCAATGTTTGCCATGAAGGTGAAATAAGGACACAGAGAGGTGCTTGTAGGAGGCAACAGGACTAATCTGGTCTGTGACAGGAATGTTGATAGCAGAAAAGCTCTAGAAGGGAAGATGAGGATGCTGAATGTGATCAAACAGGAGTAGAAGCAACAAAGTGGTGAGGAAATGACCCAAAATTTGCTCATGCAAAACTGTCTAAGATTTCACTGAGAAACAGGTGGCAAGTAGCAAACAGGGGAAGCAGGCAGACAAGCCCTGGATGGCTTTCTTCTTTATGGGGGCCCAGCCCTCCTCTGCAGGGTGTGCTGACAGCTGTGGTGAGTGGTCAGCCTCCATCCCTGGACCACTCCAGGCATGGCTGGTGAAGGCAGCAGGAGACAGTGCCCGTTGGATCACTTCCAAAAGCAGAAGAGGTCCAGATGCACCTGAGTCACCTCCAGAGAAACACAGTGGGAATAAAGGGAGCCTGTGGTAGTGCAGCTGCCCTGATGCTAGGAGCAGACCAAATCCCAGTCAGGGCTTGGGTATCCCCATGTGCCATAGCTTTGGTTAGGTTTCCTGCTGGGCAGATTGAGGCACAGTGGCGATGTTCCCAGGAGGTGTAAAAAGGGGTGAAGGTGATTGCAGTGCTATCCAAGACGCTGAATCAAGATTTCTCTCTCTCTATCTACGAAGTCCATGAAATGCTTGGCATTTTGGCATGCCTGCTCTGCAGTGGATTAGTGCTGGCAAAGCTTTTCTTATCCCTGTTTGTTTGGGTTTTTATTTTTTTTTTTTAACCGTAAATATCCAAGTTATAACTGTTAATATCTGAGTTGGCTTTTGTGTGACCTGATAACCAAGTGCAAACATCTCACACCTCTTGGAGCACTGGAATTTCTTCCATTGCTTTACAGGCGGTGGTGTGGCCATGAGGGACAGTTGATGCCTCTCACCAAATGGCCACAGAAAAGATGACAGCAGAGAGGAAACTGGCTGAGGCTTCCAGGGAGAGCAGCTGCAGTTGGTGTCTCTGTCCCCCATTTTTCTTCTCTTAATCTGGGTCTGTGATGGAGTCCTGCTACTGGTGTAAGAGGATTGCCTAGTAAGGACTGGGTGGCCTCACTCTGCATACTTCTCTGAGGCAGAGCAGACAACCTTTAGGCAAGGAGGTAACCTTTTGTCCAGGAGGCAACTGAAAACGCCAGGTCTCTTTCTGACAGTTACGAAGCCCCACTGAAGCACAGTTCCATCACTGCAAAATCGTCCCTCTCTTCTGGAGCAGGCTGCCAGTGCTACTCTGGGGGTTGTTCCTGAAGCTGGCAGGCCTGGCTGGGATTGCCACATTACTGCTGGGCTGTGCTTCTGCCCCTGCCCCTGCCGTGTCAGGCATATCAGACATTGTCCCTAGCACACAATGAGCCGAGGAAACGCCTTCAGGGCATTTCTGCTCCTGCTTCCCATGGACCTGTAGACAGCCCAGGTGCAGTGCAAACCCCGTGGCAGGACATTTGCTGTAGCAGGGGTGCACTGGGCATGCTTGGGGCCACATTAAGCACCTTTTCCATAGCCTGTAAGCCCCCTCACATGTGCCTCTAGGAACTCTGCTGCTATCTTTGTGTGGCTTCCCACTAACACTATTGCACAGCATGGCAGGGAGGGTGCCTGAGCTCCGGCATCCTCCAGCTATGCATGGGGCTGTGCTTGCAGGCTGTGTGTGAGCAGTGAACCTGCGTGCAACAGTGACCTGGGGTGGTCCTCCAGATGTACTGTGGACACAGCTGGAACACCAGCTGTGTAAGCAGTCCGTGGCACAGGCAGAAAGCATGCAAGTCATGAGCTTGCTGCATTTAAGACGATTTGAGTCCATCCCTAACAGTGCAGCACAAGCACAAGCATTCATGCTAATCTCTTCTCAGGAGGTGAGCTTGTGTTGTTGTGCTGAGATAATGGGGAAGCAGTGATTGCATGGCAAAGAGAGGCCCCCTGAGTCTGCAGGGACAGAGACACAGAGAGGAAGGCTATGTCCTTTCACTCACCTGGGCTGTGGGTTTTCTCGCCGGGTCCCCCTGCCCTCCACAGCAAAAGCTCTGCATGATTATGAAACTGTGACAGCAGACAAAAGACACTGACTGAGGGAGAGAAGCATAGTGGACAGTCACATATCATCACAGTTAATCCCTTGTAGATTTTCCCCAGTGAGAGTCTGTGGCTATCAAAGAGCATTAAAAATTGCCACAGGGTGTTTGTGGGGTGCAGAGCAGGGATCAGTTTGGGTAAGACCAACATTGTTTCCCCACTAGGGATCATTCTGTAATGCCTAATGAAGGACAGGGTAGGAGCTCTGGCATGGATTAGCTGCAGCCCCTCTGTTAACCTGTGCTATCCCACAGAGATGAGACTGCAATAAATAATCAAGCACATCAGTGCATAAACATGCTGCCTTCACTCTCCCCAGGTCCTATTTCAGTGGAGCAAGCATTGTGTATTCCACACCAAGCTAATCATGGGGAGGAAATTTGCTGCAGACCGGAATCTCATCAAAGCAAACAACAGCAATCTCAATGAATTGCAGCAACCCAAGTGTCTGCTTTAATCACTCACTCATGTGTTTCCTTTAGTAAAATAAAAGAAAACGCAACACATGTAAACTTGATCGCTCTTAAATGAACAGTTTAATCCTGGCACGGCTCTTGCTTGTCTACAGAAGGAAGGGGATTGACTTTACAGACAGGCTTCAAGATGCAGCAGCACTGGTGTGTGTGCTGCATGGTGAGGGTAAAAAGATAATAAGCAAGGGAGAGTAGTGATGCTGGGTAAAAACCTCGTGTCAGGGAGATTAAAAAAGTCATAGTGTGAGTAGGATGGACTGGGCCAGGGCTTTGGAAATCAGGGAGTATGTTAGTGGGTGCCACAGTGGATGGCACATTTGCAGGCCTTGGGTAATGCTGAGAGATCACCAACCTTTTCCTTCTGCAAGTAACAATTAAGGCTGCTATAGAGAGATATTTAGAAACAACAGAAGCTGCTGCCCAAGACAATCTGCCAGATATGGGTTACCTCCTCAGGCCAAAGACAAGTTATATCAAAAGTACTCCTTTAGGCTAGCTAGACTGTGATATCTGATCTTTATTTACCCACTGGGGTAAATTGGAGGATTTCTACTTAAACAGAACTTACAATTTTTTTCCCCATGGAACTTTGGTTGTTTTTCATGCACTTGTGGTGGTGGTGTACTTCAGCTCATTTGAGGAATAAATGCACAAATCCATTCCATCACCCTCTCCTCTTCTTGCAGCAAAAATCCAGAGCACCTCCATTTTAAGCAAGTCGAAGCTGGACTTTTTCTTTCAACAGTGTGTAATTGACCCATACATTATTTCATTTTCTATTTTGTCCCACTTAGCAGTCATTCCTCTTTTTCCACAACCCTGAAAATTATTTGGTTTGATTCAGGATTGTGTTAATAGATTTACCCCAGGGCACTAGCATTGACTCTAGTGGCATAATGCCTGATTTACGTCCTGTGTGAGATCAGAACCAAGCATGCCACCTCTAATCCTAAATCATTTTCTCACTTTCATATTGTAATATTGATCTGTCCATTGCAAAGCAGTCCAGGCATTCATCTTGTTATCAGATTCTCAAAGGAGCACAAGGCTATGTTCAGTCAATGATTTCTCAATAAATGCTCTACTTTTAAGCAAAAAAAACCTCCACCCAAAAGCAAACAAACAGAAAGAGTTAATCCTTAGACTTGACTACAAAACAAAGCTAAGTTAATAAACTGCAAAACGGAGTGGAGCAACAGGGCTAGTTTTCCCTAAATTCATTTGGTTTTAATTAGTGATTTACCCTGGGATAAAGCCCCTGAACTCAGCAGAACTTGATGCTAAATAAGATGTTACTGAGCTATAAAGAGGTCTGCCTTCCCACCATGAACCTCTCGGTGTAGATGAATACTCCTGTCCTTTGGCCAATTGTATTACAGAATGAGGAATGTGGATTTAGGGAGAGTGAGTGGTGTGTTGGTCCATCCAAAGGAATATTCCCTTTTTTAACCTGAAGCCTTAAGGATCCCACTGGCTTCAAAGAAAATTTATCCAGGTTTAAGCAATTTGAGCATCCTAGAAACGCTCTCCAAGTAGCTGAAGCAGCACAATGCAGGTGTTGAGAGTCATGTTTTGGGCAGCTGGCTGGAAGGAGCTTGGCATCACTTCTGCTGTTGGGCAATTTGCATTGAAACAGGGGAATGCAGCACCCCCCACCCAACCATATCATGATTGATGCCCAGTAATGCCCAGTACACAGCAGGTTTAAGGTCCTGGTAGCTTCTCTCTCATCCTCGCTTCTGGCTTTTCTTGTGTGTTTAGTCAATGCAGTATTTCATCTTAGCCACACTCCATTACATTTTCTAGATGTTAATCCTTGCAGGTCTAGCAGTCCTCATAGCAGGTGGTGAATTGGCTTGTTTATTGCTAAACCTTTGGGAGAAGGTGGAATAATCATTAAAGATATTGATGATGAAATATGGTTTTAGCTGGATGGGACATAGTAGCTACACTTACAGTAGTGAACCAAACAGTGCCCAGAAACACCCTTGGATGTTGACTATTACTGGCTGTCCTATTGGAGAATTCTCAGGCACACTGCTGGCCAGATCATGTTTGCCTATGGGATTTCTGGGCATGGTTTGGGAACGAGATCATTTCACAGACCCCTCCCCAGTGGCAGTTTGCATACAGCTGCCTTTCTCTGAGTGTTGGGCAGAACATTGGGCAGCTGCAGGCTGCTCCTTGGACTTGGCATAGGGAGTGTGTCCAAAGAAGGGCAGTGAAACTGGTGAAGGGTCTTGACCACAAGTCTTATGAGGTGCAGCCGAGGGAGATGGGTTGGTTTAGCCTGAAGAAGAGGCTGAAGGGGGAATTCTCCACTCTCTACAATTACCTGAAAGAGGTTGTAGCCTGCCGGTCTTTTCTCCCAGTTGACAAGTGACAGGACAAGAGGAAATGGCCTCAAGTTGTGCCAAGGAAGGTTTAGATTAGATATTAGGAAATTCTCCTGGGGAGAAATGCATCAGACAGTAATGGACAGAAATGGATCCTTCAGCTCTAAGGCTGTTACAAGCATGTTAAACAAATCCTAACTGTATTGAAAGGATGTTATTACATACCAAGAAACTGGTGCTTAGTTCTTCTTGGCCACCCCATGCCTGCTCCTCCCAAACTGCCAGTCCCACTCCACCCATGTCACTCTTGAGATGTGAAACCTTGTGACAACATGCTGGTAGCGCCTACAAAGCTGAGAGAAGTAGAACTCTAACTCTGGCCTGCTGGTCCTGTGCATATCTCCCAGCATAAATAAACATGCAGGTCCCCAGGTATTCATCCTGCCTTCTTTCCTATGAAGTCTGCTAGAGCAGTAAAGAAACATGTGCAGAAAGAAAAGCAGATTTTATAAGTAACTTAAGAGAATTTATCACATTTGGGTGGTCTAAATTTCATCAAAGTTCCCATGCAACTCATAGGGAAGGGTTAAGACCTCAAGGAAATTATTTTGTGGGCTTAAATAAGGTGTGGAGTGAGACCATAGACGGAGCCAGCCAACATGAAGTGCTAACTGCCAAGAAGTATGTATCATTTAACTCATATGCCTATGGCCAAGTGTTGCCACAAAGTTATCTCAGCCACCAATTCTCACCCTGTCCCAGATCTCTCAGCTCCACCCCAAGCTCTGAGATGACCTCTGAGATGGCCAAGGCAGTCACAGCAAGTCATTTAGCAAGTCACATCCCCTTCTCAAGCAAAAGAGCTGAATGACCAGAGGCCTTTGTTGCACCGGCCCCCTTTTGCCAACGCGCATGGCTGGTCAGGGCAGCACGCAAACCTCAGAGCCAAAACCTGCCCAGAAATGCAGGGACTGTCCTTTCCATTCCTTCAGTGTGGGTGAGACTGATTTCATGCTGCATTACCTTTTAACATGCTGCAGATATAATTTGAAATACCTGTGCCATTTGCTTTGCACTCCACTCTACACACGTATTGCAAAGTAGGTTATTTTGCTGGCGGTTTTGAGAACGCCGTGGTTACAGCAGCGCTCCCATTTGAGTAGCACCTAGTGAGAATAGCGTACAATATATAATCAAACAGCCTTGGCAATCCCTTTTCATTAGTGGGAGTAAACGCTTGGCACTGCATCAATCTTCTGCTCCCTCTCCTCTTCCTCTAGGAGTGCCAAGTCATTTTAAAGACACATTAAATTGCCAGAAGACTCCCAAAGAAAGCCAGTCAGCTCGCTGCTCGTTTGGATAAAGTTAATTACAGCGAAAATTAAAATCTGCGGTTCTTGATTGGTGTTGTTGAGACTTACAGAATCACATTGTCCTCGGGGAGCTGCCTGCCAGGTCTCCTCCCTCCCTCCCTCTTCGCGTGCGTGTGCCTTTTCTTTGTTGTTCTTCGTGATGGTTTTGTCGCCTTCATTGAGGTGTATCTGATGAGGGGCTGAGCTGCTGGGGGTGTGATGTGCTGCTGCCTTGCACTACTGACCGAGGGCGGTGTGGAGGTGCCCAGCCTTCATCATCACCAGCATTGCATCTTGTCTCAGTTGCTGCCTTGAGTTAGGACAGGGGGGTTTTCCAAGCAGAGAGAGTACGTCCTGGGACTGCTGGTGGTGCATGGAAGTGGAAGAAAGGGCAGCCTCCACAGACATCTAATGTTACTTATGAGGTGCCCCTGAATATGTGGCTTCTGGCCAGGCCCACGAGCACTCTGGAAGAGCAGTGTAGCTACTGCCTTTAGGGTTCTTGTCTTTTTTGTTTATTATGGTACCTACTACCTGCATTTCTCCAGCCAATGTTTCCATTCATAAAAACAGACTCAGTAACAAATGGTTAATAAGAAGGATTTGTGATGCTGGAGAATGCTGAGATCTGTCACACGGGCTAGCTGTGTGTGCTTTGTCACTGTTTCTTTGGCATCTCTCTCAGGGGGGATTGAAGCATTTTGGGGAAATGCTTGGAGGGGAGGAGAGAGAATAAGCTTACTCTGTGCTGATGTGGTGTCCTTAGCCCTTTCCTGGACTGCTGAGGCCAACGTGCTCAGCATCAGTGTGATTTTGGAGGTGACTGGTGTGAGAGGTGTCAGAAAGGTGAAAGCAATACATGAAGGGCCTGGCATGTGTGTCTAATGCTGCACCCTAGCAACGTCCAGATAAGCCACAGAAAGTAAATTTCCTCTGTTTTAGAGGAATAGTATTTCAATACCTTTATAAAAGATCGCAAAACCATGACTGTTTATCAAGTGGAGAACACAAGAACACAGTCACAAACGTATTTTGGCTTAGTTGGGCAAAAGAGGGTTAATGACTGGTTTTCATTGAGCAGCAAGAATAATTAATTTTTAGAAAATACATAAAACATTCAAAATTTTGAACCAGAATTTTCTGGAAAATTAATAACTGGGAATGTCCTTTAAAATCAGGGTTGGCTGATTTAGGAGCAAATGGGATTTGGCATCCCCCCTATGGAGTATAGGAGTGCTGGGTCATATGAAGGCAACGTGGATCAGTGTGCTGGCATTTATGTAACATATCTGGTGGTTTTTCATATTCTGGGAAAGTAACTTAAAAGTATATTCTTGACTTAATACATCCACTGCCCTGAGGTGCCATTCTTCTTATTTAAGGATATTGCATGGAGGTCCTAGGCACAGATTAGCTGCGTGTAAGCTCTTTATTTCTGCGTTTCCCTCAGCCATATTTAAACTCTGACTTTTTTGAGGTAACCCCATGCCATGAAGACAAAGTCTGTGCCTCAGTGTGTACGTGTACAAGAGTGGGGCTGCTCAGGGCCCAGGTGGTAAGAAGGCAAGAAGGAGGAAACAATAGTAAATGCAGAATCAATATCATGCTGCCTAAAGCCATGCTTGTTTGTTGATGAATAAGAGTACATCAGGGGATACAGAATGTTTGTTTGGCATGTGTCTCCAACCAGTAGATAAAGGAAGAGCTGCTCAGAATCACTGTTTTAGGTTTTCAAAGGGAAAAGTGATGTTTAAAAGTGCAAGGAGGGAGAGCAACACGAGATTTTTTTAAAGAGGACTTAAAGAAACCAGCATGAAAGCAAGTACTTAGACTAAAAGCAGTTTCCTCTGCCGACTGCTTTGCTCCTTTCTCCTTGAAATTCCATTCAGAGATGTAAAAACCACTGCTGATATTTTGCAGGACATCTCTGCTTCCCTTCTCACCCACCCTGGACCTTCCTTGTGCATTAGGACATGTAAAAATAAACGGACACCACAAAAATAGCACCTTGAGCAGCTTCCAGGCACTTGAGGTGCTGTATCCTGACATAGCAACTTTAGGCTGTGTGTACTGGAGGGAGGAAACAACTAGGCAGTGATGAAAGGCTATTGGAATAGGGGGTGATTGCTGACTCAGAAGTTATTTTGTGCATGCAGGGACAGAGGTGACAGCCAGAAATGCTACACGAACTTGACTGAGTGGCCACACCAGGCCTGGCCTTGAGGAGCATTGTTTTTGCTGTGTCTGTCTGTCTGTTCTTGTTCTTGGTATTTGACTTCTAGCAACTAATTCTCTAGAGACTCCTACACTGCTTACTCTGACTGAAAATCTTCCTGGAGTAAAGCCATTTAATGAGGCTCAGTCCTGGCTCCTCTGCTCCTTTCTCTGAGGGTTCATGCCCTGAGTGAACTAAAACTAAATAGTTTCCCACCTCACCAAGCCCCTTTGAGAGATGGCATATCCACTACAGCCAGCATCCTGGCTAGCACATTTGTCTTGCTCCTGCTTTGCTGGAGATGACCCAGTATCTGCCCACAGAAGGAATTTAGGCTCTCCCTCATCTTGTCCAGGTAGGATAACCCACACAGGCATCAATATATTGGGCTTTTGGTAAACTTGGAGTCAAGAGGGTCCTGGGTACCTACATCTTCCCCTTCATTTAAGGTGTGGCCTTAGGGTCTTTAAAATCATCCTGGGCTTATAAAATCGAGACTGAAAAGGAGCTGTTCCCTAGTCAATGAAACTGGCTTCTGAATGGGAGCTCTTCACTCTGTGCTTCCTCTTTCCCTGTGCAAATGAAGATGATAATAAAATGTGAACATCAAACCTTGCTTTGTGGAGTTCTTTGATCCACAGATGGAAGGTTATATAAATGCAAAGTGCTATCATTATTTATAAGAACACACAGTCGACAGCTCCTTGCAATCTGGTGCGGTGGAAATAAACAGGAAGGCACAAATTTAGCATGATGACTGCTGGATCTAATAAGATGCAAAGACGGGCTGGCAAGACGTGAGTTTGTCTGAACGCATGATGCTGTTTGACCAGTATTTGACACATAAAAATTATGAAAAAATTAACGAAAAAGGAATCTGATGTGCCACGTTCACAGGTGATGAAAACTGGTCTGACCCCTCAGTGCAGCAATCTCTGGGGAGCTTGCCGTAGTTTAATTTCCCTTATTATCAAAGCCTTTCTTCCAAAGAAATGTATGTTTTAGAAGAAGACTGCTTTCCTTCCAGGTATAAATTAATGTGGTTCAAATGACTCCCTTAAACCAGTGCTGACTTAAAGTGCTGGGTATTATGTGAGTTGTGATGGGAAGGCATTTTAACTAATAGTAAGCTGACAGCTTCAGAAACTGAAATCCAGGAGTTATGCTTAAGAGAAACAGGTGGGAAGACAGATGCTCCTCTTCTGCTAGAAATGAAAGAGCAAATTCCTGAGCTTCTGCCTGGCTTTAGGGAGCAGCTTTCCCTCTGTCTGGGTGCTGTGGGATCCCTCTTTTGACCATTTTTTTTTTTGTTTCCAGTGAGTAGGCACAGTACAGGAAGGGAAATACAAGCTCTCTGGCAAAGTGGCTCAGCTCTTCCTTGGGGAGATGCCAGCCTGGGGGAGGAGGGGAACTCACCAAAGGCTTGCTCATCTCTTGGTTCCCCTGGGACTCAGATGCTGCTGAGTTTTCTCATACCTGGGGATTGGTAATACAGTGCAGACACTGCAGGGTGAAGGCTGTGGGTCCCCTCGCTGACTTGCTTTGGATACTGTGAGATCCCTGTTAGGCAACAGGGAAGGTGCTGTTGCCCGCAGTGTTCTGCAGCCCATCCTCTCTCCCTGCTCTCTGCTCCAGACAGAGCTGCTCAGGTTCCCTGACCCAGGGAGGGCTGAGGGCTCCCTCTCCTTGCAGCGCTCTTCCTAAGCTCCAAATCAGATTAAAACACAGTTTGACCAGTGCTGCTGGGGGACAGGGAGCTGCATGGGCTGGGTTTGGAGCTGCAAAGTGGGTTTTGGTGGCTGCTGTGAGTTGACCTGGTTATAGGAGCTATTTTACAGCGTGATCACGCCAAGCCCATTTGGATGGGCACCGCCTGGAGAGATGGGGTGAAACAGAGGCAGGCACAGCATGGCAATATTTCGGCATCTGGCTCCAGTCCCCCACGGTGCCCACACAGGGGAGGCAGCAGGTCAGAGTACAGGGGCTAAAGCACCTCAGCTTTCATAGCACATCGTTGCTTAGGACTGGGAGACAGGTGAGGGGCCTGGGGTAAGAGAGACCTGCTCAGGCTCACTGATTGCACAGGCAGGCGCTGGCTATCTTATTTTAAGAACTTGTTCCCTCATGCTGTGCAAAACCCTGCTGTCTGCAGACTTTTCTGAGCAGCTGCATTACTCCCTCCTGGCACAGGGATTTACTTGTGCTGAGCTCAGCAGGGCCAGGCTACCAGCGATGCTCACTGCCACTGCGCTGGCTGGAGCTCAGCCTGGGAGGAGGAGATGCCTTTGCCTGCCTCCTCCAGCCCTCCAAATGGAGTTGCAGGGATGAGTTTTCATGCTGGGCTCCCACAGGTGCGAGAAAGAGTAGGAAGTTCAGTGACATTTGTAACTTTGCCTGCTGTTATCAACACTAAGATAGGGAATGTGTCCAGAGATGGACTGAACATCAGATTTGCTCAAGGAATGACATAGATACAGAATGAGGTATTTCCCAGAAGCTGAGGAGTGCTTGGTCTCAGGGAGTTCAAAGGACTTCTGACCAGTCCCACATATCTTCTATGCCACGGCTAGTCACAAAGTGGGTATGAAGTGGCATGTTTGGTTAATAGTTTTGGACTATGCTTGAGCTGGATGGATACTATAGGTTTTGTGAAGTGATGATCTTGCCTTTCACAGAAGTATATGTTCTCTGGATTTTATGTTATGCTCTGGAGGAACGAATCAGTCATATATCCAAAGAAGAGACACTTTGCCCAGTGCTTTGATGCACAGCATTTTGGACATACGTTATGTGGAAAAAACCTTGTCTGATCTTTTGATGCTCATTCTTTCTCTCTCCCTCTGTGTCTCCTGTTCAGTGAATAAGTACCAATACTTCTCTTGAGTGTGGAACTAGCTGCCAGTGTTCCTCAGAGTTTCTCACATGTGCTTTGCACTGTACATATGCTGTATTTCCCGTGAAGATGTTCTAGCTTCTTAAAGCCCTTTGCATAGGCAGATAGATATTATAATTTCAGTGAAACATGAGCTCTTACCTCTCACGGCCTTCTGGATGCCTTCCAAAGTCACTGTTCTGGTTAACTTCTCTGCTTTCCTCAATAGGGAATGGTGCCACCTTGTTTGGGCTGGGAAAGGACATTGCCAGCTAGAGAAGCCTGGAGATGTCTCTGTGTACAACTGGAGGGATCTGCCAAAAGGTCCTCCCTCATCCAGAGCTGGATGTCTGCAGTGGCAGAGCACGGGGCTGGGTGCCTGCTGTGGGTGAGGGATAACCTGGGCTCTACCTATTACATATCGGCCCCAGTATCCCTAATCCCGTTTCCAGCTCAGAGTTCTCAAACAACCATGTATTTTTTCCAAAGGAGAGAGGATACATAACTCAGTGGGCAAAATCACAAATATCTCTGCTGTTCTATGAGAGCTGTGATGTGACTAGAAAGCATGTACAAAGTGAGTATCCCAACCCTCTCCTGCTGTTATATTTTTGTTTGCTGTTCAGCTGGACTGAAAACTGGGAGCCTTGTCAAGCAGAGGAGGGTGGAAGTGTCACGGAATTTGCTTCCACACTCCCCTGGGCATCAGCTCATGGAGAAGCACCTGTGCAAAGTGGTATCCAGCACGCTTTTGCCTGCTTGCTTGCTCTTTCTCGCCAACAAGCAGCAAGTTGAAATGAGCAGTATATGCATTCTGAATTGCTTTTCATTGCCAGTAAGCAGGTCCAGAAACAGAGGGGACTGGGAAAAGGTGCAATCTATCTCCATGTCCTCTGGAATATACAACAGTTGAATGTGTAGCAGGGTAAGCAAATCCATGGAACAACTTTTGTATTGTTGTTCTTTCATCTGGGCAAGCTACTTTATCATATGCTAAGGGCATCAGCTGTAACACCTTGCACTGGGGCTAGCTAAGCCAGAATGCTCCTCCAGAAACATGTTCTGGGCTATTTCCTCTGGAGTCCAGGGGTCTCAACAAGCTATTTCTGCAGTGGGATGACAACTGGAAGGTTGCTAGTATTGGCACAGTCTGAAGAGAGATGCATTTTACTGCTGGAATATTATGTAACTGCTTTTGTCAGACAGGATGAATCTCAGTTCTGGTGAAGTCGGTGTTTTTATAGGAATTGTCCATAATGTCAATTCAGAGGAGGAACGACCCTCTTCCTCTGTTGGGAAGTGGCACCCTTGTCTACAGGTGGTAGGGGCAGGGAAGTGTGGCAGCCTGCCCACATCTGATGGGGATGACAGCAGCACATCTCTGTTAGGCAGGGCCAGCGGTTGCCTTCTCTTCGTAGCCATCTCTAGTGGACATTCTCAGTCTGGGTTATTTTCAGTCTCCTACTACTAATGAACGCCTCTTGGTCAAGAAGCAGTGTCACTTCCCTTCCCTTTCCACCCCCAAATCCCTTTTTTTTGACTGCATCCTTCAAATCTTTCTCAGCTATCTGCTAATCTCCCCACAGTCACTTGAGCCGAGCTAAACATATGTTCTTTTATTTTTCCCCTGTAAATCAACCCTTCTGACCCTTACATCATGTTTTACTGCTCTCCTCTGAACTCTGTTCACTTTGGGCATGTTTCTGTCTGTTGGATGCTGAAAGCAGAATATAACCCCTCAGCTCTGGGTGCTGCCTGGCCAGAAAGGGCTATTACCTCCTGCAGCACTTCAGAGACAGGAAGAAAGGGACCTACTGCTGCAAGAGCTGTAAACTGTTGGTCATCAGCTCCAGCTTTTGCAAACCAGGCAGCTGCCTTCATCCTCCAGGGCTAGCCGGTGCTCTCCACCCAAGAGATCTCCTCTGTCCAGCTGTGGCAGAGTTCCATGGACAGAACACAACTGCCTTTCCCACTGCTGCTGCAGATGGTTTTTACCAGAGCCTGTCCCAGCACTAGGGCTCAGCCCAGTGCCACTGCTGGCACCAGCAAGGGAGGCTGCAGGAGGAGAGGATGAGCTTGCATTTAATAGCAGCGACTCCTTGCCTTTGCAACAGCCGCAGCCTGGCTGCGGAGGCAAGGTTCCTCCAGATTTTTGTCATTGCCATAATTCACGGCCTGCTCGCATATGAATTTATGATCTGTCACTGCTGAGCCTCCTTCAGTTTCACTGTTTTATGAGTTTTCCTCCCTCCCTTTGCATATCTGTTGCAGATCACTTATTTTTTCCCCCTTCCACATTCCCCTTGCAATATCCATCCGAGGGGGAACTGATTCCTTTTTCATCCCAGAATGCAGTCTCTCCAGGTCTGTCAGCCTTCCTTCTCTCTCCCACCTTTCTGCTGTTTGCAATGGCTGTCACTTCAGGACCTAAAGGGCACAAGCACAAATAAGTAAGGGAGAATTGTCAGGGCAGCAGTAAGACGTGGCCAGAGGAATGAAGCTAAGAGGTTGGCTTTGTAGAGTGGGCAGTATGAGCACAGTGCACAGCCCTGGCTCCTGAGCTACTGCCACGGTCTGCCAACGATGTGGTTGTAATGATGTCTCTTTCTGTGGGGCAGCTCAGCTATAGCTTGTCCTCTTAAGCTCTGTGAAGTATTTTGCTTCATAAAAATATATGTTTCTAGTTAAAGGCCATTATGAGAGGACATAGAGAGTCTACAAGGTCAGGCCTGTGGCTGCACAGTTTGAACCATATCTTTAGGGAAATCCAGCACAAGAGCTGGAGATGCTGGGCAGCTGTGGGAAAGTTTAGTTTTCTGACTAAACGCATCTGCCGCTGGTGTTTTGACAGCTTTCAAAATTAGATGGTGCTTGCAAATATCCATGACTCTTAATGCAAAATCTTTATGGATGGCTGTATCTGAAGGAAATATTCCCTGCAGGTTATGGTTGCAAATGATTGCTCATTTATGAAACTCACACCCCCAATAAAAAGTGGTGGGTAGGTGGGGCTCTTTCAAGTCTTTCTCCTTGGAAATTTGAAGTGATTCATTTTGTAATCCAAATGTTTGTCCCTGAGCCTTCTGCTAAGTTTCCAATCTTGTACTCCATCTGCATTCCAGCTAACACCAGCAAACCCCCACCAGTGCCTCCAGGGCCCAATGTCTCCCAGCCAACCTAAAAAATATCATACCTGCTACCCTGAGATGGTTTTGTTTGTGCTGCCTGGCAGGTGACACTGCACCTGAGACACAACTGGCGTAGTGACTTAACCCCAGCTGGCACCATGGAACAATTTGCTCACCCCTTCCCAGGTAGGGAGGAGAATTGGAAAGAAAAGATAAACACAGTGGGTTGAGATAAGAACAGTTTAATAATTGGGGAAAAAATAATAATACTAATAGTAACTACTAATACTATCAATAATAATCGTAATGTAAAGGAGAGAGAGAGAGGAATAAAACATGAGAGAAACGAATGATGCACAACCCAATTGCTCACCACCTGCTGACTGATGCCCAGACCATCCCTGAGGAGTGATCAGCCCCTTCTGGCCGACTCACCCCTGCTAATGTACTGAGCATGATGTTCTCTGGTATGCAATACCCCTTTGGCCTGTTTGGATCAGATGTCCTGGCCATCCTCTCCTCCCAGCTTCTTCTGCAGCTCCTGACTGGCAGATGATGGGAAATTGAAGTGTCTTTTACTTAGAGTAAGCACTACTTAGCAACAACTAGAACATGAGTGTGTCATCAACATTATTCTCATACTAAATCCAAAACACAGCACTCCAGCAGTTACTAGGAAGAAATTAACTCTGTCCCAGCTGAAACCAGGACACTGTCCTCTGGAGAGGGGACAGCACAGCTGCCTGTGCAACCAGGATGTCTCCAAGCCAGTGTCATGGTCAACAGGCTGATGAATAAGAGATGAACAGTGCCTAAACCCCAGTGGTATAGCGGGGAGAGCAGGAAGAGCTGCTTATTGACTGTCACAGCCGCTGTCAGGTGTCATACACAGGATGGAGCTTCATAGACCAGTGTTGATGTAAGGTGAGGTAGTTCATCTTCTAACTGGTGGCCTCTTGCAGGACTCTCAGTACCTTGATGGGCCCTCACTGGCAGTGTAAACACCCACGCGTGCAACAGGCAGGCACACACGCAAAATCACACAGGTGCAAAATTGATGAGCTCATACGTGAGGCATCACATGACTCATCCGTTTGTGGGTAGAAAATAGAGGTCTCTGCTCCTCTATTTCCATGATCAGCAAAGAGGTGTCTGCAGTCCTTAGGTGACCTGATATTCTTCTGTGGCCTCAAGGATTGGTGTCACGTTAAGCCACTTGCCCCAGGGAGTGGCAGTGCAGGGCAGGCTTTGTGGGAAGATAGTTCTGGGCCACAGAGCCTGTGCAGGACCATACGTGTTACAACTTCTGGTACTCCAAGTTTTCTGTGCATTTTTAGAAAGGCAAAATGAGACTAAGATTTAATCAAAGCAGTTATTAGTGCTTTATAAAGAGTCAAGATGGAACTACATTTTGTGTTTTGTGGTAATGCACTAATTATTTGCTACTTATTTGCAATTCTGCCTTCAGATATGTTTGCTGTTGTCCCAGGTGTTCTTCAAAGACAACATCAAAGGTGGGACCCCACTACTGAAGCACCAGCACATCCTTAAAATGGCCCTGAGGATTCTCCCATTTCTCTGATAATGCTGTTGCTTACCAGATCATGTTCTGTACACACAATCCTATTAGCAAAACAGGACCTAATTTGTTTCCCTTGGCAGCGAATCAGAGCTACTAAAGTTCCAGGGTTCATGCTGAGTTACTGCTGAGTTCCCTGCTCTGCCTGTAACTGAGCACCCAGTTGCTACCGAATTTCCAGGCAATTATGGAAAAAAAAGAGGGTGGATTAGGGGGGAAGACTAAGAGAAAAGGAAATGTAGCTCATATTTCCTGCATGCCAGTTCAGATCATTGCGTTTGGAAAAATAAATCTACTTGCTACAAAAATGTGCAATCCCCTGTGAAATGGGGTGTGTATGTGTGTGGCTTTGGATTCCTGGGTTGGTTTAAGAGATTTCTCTTTAGCAGCAGTGCTTAGCACACATTGGTAACAGGTTAGGCATGTCCATTTCGAAATTGGAGCTGTCTAGGGAAGAATGAATGGAATAATTGATTTTTTTATCAGACACAATAATTGAGGAATAATGGAAAAGGAAAGCTCAGAGAAAGAAGGGCCTGGGAATTGTGGTAATACAAAGTAGAGGAATCCCTTGGGGACAGATCATATCAACTGAAGTGGAAGAAATATATAGGCTTTTCTGTCCTTCTGGCCTCCTGTAATAGCAAAATGAAGAGGAGAGCAGGGAGTATGAAGGGAAGAATAAAGTCAACTTCTTCTCTCTTTCACTCCACTTTCAGTTTAACCCTCTGCTGTCTTGTGCAATTGAAAGTAAAATGGAATGTCCTGACTTTCCTCCTCTAACTGACATGTTGGGAAACTGTAATGCTCCCGAAAATAATAGCAGTTCAGCAGGTTCAAGGCTAATAGGAAAGAGGCAGGCCTGGTGAGTCTGGGTTTGGGGTTTGGAAGATGCCCCTTGCAGAATGTCTAACAAGAAGAGGCTCATGCCACCTCCTGAGAAGCATTTGAAGAAAGTGTGGATGGTCTGCATCAAGCAAAACTCCCCTCAAACATAGATAAATGTCTGCAAAACATCAGGAAAACTTGGCAAAAGCAACTGTCAATTTCCCTAAACTCTGCTGCCTACAAAACCCTTTTAGTGATTTATGGCATCTTACAATATCCCGGGTCCCAAAGATGCACTGCCTTCCCTTGGAGAAACCTGTTATACCAAGCAGCATACTATCATTTCCTGGTAAAGTTTTCTGAGACTTTCTAAATTAATTTATTTCTTCATCCCTTCTTATGTTTCTCTTCCTTCCAGTAATTTTGTTGTCCCTCTTTTATATCTGCCTACTTATCAGAAATCATCCTACTTACTTTTAGTCAATGCTTAGTGAACTGGTACAAACTTTGGTCTTTTCACCTTTTCTTGTAATTAGATGTCTCTATTCTGGTAATCAATATATATTGCTCTGTCAATAGCTTTTGGATATTGAAGTGCCCAGAACAGAGAACAATAGTTTAGGTGCGACATCCATAGAGAAAGAAAAGCATAGCTTGCTGCTGCATAATCTACAGAGTGCATCTGTGCACAAACAAGAGGCTTGCACTGTCTTGCCAGAATCATATGCAATTTTCCCTCTATTATAGCCCTTAGTGCTCAAGTGTTGCAGCTATCTTTCCAATTAAGCACCTGTGGTTTGGGTTATCTTCCTCCTCCCTCCCTGATCTCAGATAATTACTTTTTTTTTCCCAAGCTTAATGTTTCATTTGGGTAATTTCTTCCTGTTGTTTCAAATTCTCCAGCTCCCAGTTTGTTATTTCTCCTCCTTGGCTGCCTTTGAAAGCAGCCTCTCATATCCTCTCTACTCTTTCCCCCCAACTATTCCACATCTTTAATGAAGGTATTAATAAAACCAGAATAAACAATGGAACAATAAGAGTCTTGCTGCAACACCCCTCCTGATGCTCCCCTTACTGGGCACATGCCACTGGGCATGGCTTGCAGGCAAAGTTTGTGCTTTTTTACATCCACATCTATGCCTTCATGAATTTGTTTTGCCACTATAAGAACTCACAAGTTGCTCTACAAAATTCCCTCCTTACCAGTGTGTGCAGAGCTGCATCTGGTGCATTTCCTTTTCCCATCATAATAATTTTAGCTTGCGTGTCAGGAAAGCAAGCCAGCGTGCCCTGATGTGCTCAGTCATTTCCCACCGTGCCTAACCCGCAGTGCTCCTGTATTCCTCGCCTGGCAGCCCACTTGCTTTGCTTATGCTCCTCAGCTTTGCTTTACATTTATCTCCAAAACCTTTCCCAGTTCCCCAAATGCCAATATACATCCTTAACCTGTGGTGTATGCAGCCCTTCGCAGTTCCCTTCCAAGCTCACTGCAGTTTATAGGACCGGAGCCTCAGCTGCTATAAATTGTTATAGCTCCACAGAAATCAATTGAGCTATGTGATTTGTTCACCAGCTGGACATCTGGCTGGGATTTTATGAAAGACCATTTGCCTGGACTGCAAATAGGGCATTAAAGATCCCTAGGGCCAAGTGAGCTTGGGGAATGAAGGAGTGAAAAGGAAAAAAAAAAAAGAGATACTGTGGAATAAGCCAGCCTCTAGCAGCCAAAAGACCTGGAAAAGAGACAGATGAGACAGAGAAGACCATCAGCATGGACTTCTGTACTCTGAAAATGCCATTAATTGTACTCCCTGCAGAGATCTCTCACCTCCTTATTTTGATCTCCCACCACCTAGTCCTTATACAAGTTCTTATTCTTAGTATTGGGTCACGTCCCACTCTCTTGTATTTCAGCAGTATCTCTCCTCAGGTAGCGAGACTCTTACTATACAAGGTGCTGTACATGCACAAAAAGACCAAAAACTTATCTCAGAAATCTGAACACCACCTGCTACCAGTGGATACAGGCTGTGAGCAGAATACTGCTTTCAGATAAGAGCATGGGCAACTTAATAGGTAGTGAGCCTTGTCCTTAAGGCTGGGGAAGTTCACCCTATGAGCTCCTGCTTCCTCTGCCTTCTTCCCTCCCTTCCTCAGGTCCCATCTTTTCACATTGCCCCTTTTCTTTTGGCGAATCTCCTCCTGAAAACAAGAAATCTGTTGGGCTGTATCGCTTGGAACAAGATAGTAAATGACAGTAACACCATGATGCCCTGTGTCTGTGGCTAACACCGCGTGTCCTCCTCTTTCAAAGAGGAAAATGGGAAGCAGGAAAACCCATCAAAAGGAGAGTGCTTTGAGAAGGATTGCCCAGTGCAAAACCTGGCTGCTCTTTGTGAAATCTCGTGGCCACTCTCCTAGAGAGCCAGAAATCACTCAGGTTGTCCTAGCTGAGCCACAATAACTCACTGCATACCTTCCCTCAGCTCAAGACAAGGTGCCCTTGCTGAGCCCTTGCAGGCAGAGGTCTGAGCAGAGCTCGGTGCCCTCTGGCTTGTCACCAGCCCCACGTGCCAGCAGGCAGCTGCTGGTGTTAACCCTGAGCAGAAACTCTTGCCCTGGAAAGGGGCCTTTGGTGCTCACCTCTAAGAAACAGTTTGTACTTGAGACGGAGAAAAGCCGAGGCTTCTGGCAATCATTAGGAGGGCACTGAGGCATATAAGCTGCTGGGCTGTTGGTCATTTGGGCAGTCCCCAAGAGGCATTTGTGCGGATGGGAGGGTGAAAAATGTGCCTTACACAACATGTGTAAACGGCAACTAATTTTTCTTTTTTTTCTTCTTTTTTTTTTCTTTCTCCTGAGTGCAAAAGGCCTATAAAACAATTAGAGCTTAAAATTGGACTCCTGGCAGAGAAGGAGAGAGGGAGTTTATGCCTTGTTAAGTGTAATCAGTCTGGTGATAAGGGGACAATTTCAGCTGTGTGAGATATAATTACATCATAAACTCCACATTACAAACAGGGCAAACAGAGGTGAAAAGGTAAAGAGGGAATCAGCTATGATGCCCTTTGGGGGACGTGGCAGAGGAGACTTTTCTGGACTCCATTTCCTAAGAGAAACTTCCCCAGCTGGAATGGAGCTGTGAGCGCGCAGGAAAAGGCACTCTGGCATCTCAGGGCTAGTGCCTGCCCTCATTCTGCTGGGCAGCTGGACAGGCTGCCTTGCCACGGCCACACCTGAGGTTTCACATCTGCCAACTGGACTGGAATCTTACTTTGGGCAAGTTAAATATTAATCATGTTTCAGAAAACAGACAAACATTTCTTTGTGGCCTGAAGCTGGAGGAGAGTGTCTGTAGCTTCGCTGCCAGCTGAATTTAGGATGACAGCCAGCTACAAAGAAAAAGGAGGCACAAATAACCCTCCCAGGTGGTGGTGGCACACCTGAGGCTGAGGACACAGAGCCTGTTTGCAAGCACAAGGGCTGCAGCACAGCTCAGTGCCGACCTGGAGAGAACATGGTGCCTGAACAGGTGTGGGAATGCTGCTCTGGAGCCCACTGCCCAGAGGTCCCAGACCTCAAATAGGACCCTCAAGGTGTCCTATCAAAGGAGTGGTGGTGCAGAGCTCAGCACCAGTTTGTCCCTCTCCCAGGCTACCTGTGGCAGCGGTGGGAAAAGGTCTCCTCCCTCCATGCAGGAAATCACATCAGGCACAGGGAAGGGACCAGACTTGCCCTGGGGGCTGACTCTGGCTGGCCCCATGTGGGGACACATCTCAGAAACGCTTCTTAGAGCCCAAGTGGCTGCTTGAGTCTATCCAGAAAAAATGAGAAACAAAAATCTGGTTAAACGTTTGCTACTTTATGTAAATACTTTTAGAGATGATGTTTTGAAATAAGGAAAACTGAGTAATTAAAAAGAAGCAACACATCGAGGGGATGTGGGTTTTTTGGGGAACAGTTTCAGGAAAGGTAAGATTTCTCAGCTCAGGGACTTGAATTATTGACAAAAGATCAAAGTAATGTTGGGAAATTCTTCTTTCATAGTTTTCTGTCTCAAAAATAGCTGAGCATTTTTAAAACAGTTGTTTCAGTTCTTCTGGTCCTCATTTCTGGTTTTGCTGCTAAAGGTCTGCTTTATAGACTGGAGAACTGTGTCTGGGTCTAGGATCAAGAGTTCTGGTTTTTTCTTGTCACTGACATGCTTCACGACATTAGATAAATCACTTAACCTTTCTGTGACATACTTCCCCATCTGTAAAATGAGGTTGATAATCATACTTGCTTACTTCACAAAAGTGTTAGAAGAATGAATTATCACTGTTTTTATAACCACTTATGTCTCTCTCTGGGGCAAGGCTGCTTTTTTTTTCTGTACTCGTGCAACAGCACAGGAGTCTTGCTCTGTAACGGATGTTCATAGGTTCTATTATGATATAAAAGATAAAAATTAAATACAGCTTTTGACAATGCAGCAAACAGGGTTTGCAAGTATGACAAATACAGTGGGTTAGAGTAAAAGAGCAGGGGCTCCATTTCTTTTGGTGCTGAAGGAATAATCAATTAAGAATGATGGTAGCATCCTGAAATACAACCCTACCTCGGAGCGGGCAGTGTAACCCTTCTTCTGTAAAGGATGGAAAAAAGGTGGCCACCATTCTTCTGCAAAGGATGGAAAAAATGATTGATGTTTTTACAGCCCCATGAACAGATTATTATTACTTAGAGTGCTTGGAGAATTTGGTCAAGATCAAGTTTGCATTAAGAGCTTTACAAGCCCAAAGCTGGAGACAGTCCTCACCCTAAAGAGCTTGAGACCAAAAGAGACACGGCATGAACTTGAGAGAAACCATGTCAAGAGAAGTAAAAATACATGTGTCCAAGAACACACAACAGGTCACTGCCAGAGATAGGGATTCCCAGGCTGATTTATTTTAAGTCATTCTTGCCACTGCCTCCTTGTGACTATGGCTCATGTGCTGTTCCTGGACTGCAGGTCAGCTTTATTCACACAGCCTTGGTGTTCTTACTAGGAACAGACACAAAAATTCAGACTGGCTAATCTGGAGACTTAGTGACCATGTAGACAACTGAGGAGGGAGGGAATTGTGGAAGTTTGAACTGGCTTTTGGAGAGGGACCATTACCAGCAACAGTCAGTGCAGCCTTGGCTGGTGCCCGATGCTGTTGTCATGGAAGAGACTTTTGTGCATCAATCAGATCCGAGTCAGTCATAAGTAAGGAGCTCAGCACTTACTGACATACTCCATTTAAAAGGACTAATTAATCCCTGGTGCTGTCTACAAGGAAAGACTTAAGCTGCAGGTAGCTTAACACAGTTTCCCAGGATGGCAATGAAGAAGTCTGGATTAAACCCTGCTGTGAATCATCACCGCCACAGCTGTAGCATCATACGTACTGCTCACAAATAACTCCGTGTGAAGTCGGGCTGACACCATTAGGCATCTTCTCGAGGCATTCCCTTTATGACTGGCACAGTCCTTCCTGCTCATGCCTGCCTTTTTGCACCAGCACAGAGGGAGTAAGCAAGGGTCCTAGTTTATGGACAGAGAATTACAGCTCTGGCTGTGCTTTGGGACACAGAAGCAGTTCCCAGCTCCTGGCAGTGCCAAGAGCAGAACTCACACAGAATTGCTGCTCTTGGAAGATAGTTTTTGTCATTTTCCTGAAATGGCAGGGCCGCAGTTTCTGGGAGTTTTAGAGACCCTTCTCAGTATAGCTTTCCAAAGGGTTTAAGGAAGGTTCACACACTGGAGGACGGGCCCCCTGCCCTCCCTGCCAAAGTTACCAGGGATGGTAAGGGCGGGGGTGTGGAGATGAACAGCTGGGGCTGTGAGGAGAAACATGAACCAGACAGGACCTCATGGAGCAGTGGATGAGCCTTGTCCAGTCTGAATGCAATCACCTTTGGACTGTGAGCCATTGTGAGACCTGTAGGACAGTCTGTGGTGTTTGTCTGATAGGCTTCCTGCAGTGCTGCCTGATCCTGAGGAGGGCTCCAGCTGCCACAATAGGAGAAGCAGGTGCTACAGGACCAGACAGGTTCTCCAGTCATGCCACCCAAGTAGAGAGTATGCCTGTCTGGAGAAAATTTAGAGGGAAACAGTTTGTTTGCATGCTTGCAAAAAAAAAAAAATACCCAAAAGCCAGTGGAAGTGCACTGCCTTTTTATTACTTATGGTCCTTGCCCAGCCTGGAGTCATCTCAGCTTGGCAATGTGGTGATGTCCCTAGGACAGTGCTTGCATCAGGATGGAACACCTCTCCTGCCTGTGCTCCCTGTGCTGTCCTTTTCTGCAGGGGAAAAAAACAAAGAAATCTGTTTATACACCAAAGAAATCTGACAGCAACTGGAAAAGAGCCTAAAAAGTTGAAACCTGCCATCAGTGTGGGAAAGGATGAGAGAGAGAAATTATGGCAGGCAGTCCTGACACCACTATTTCTTGGCAGGAGACGAGTGCCTGCACATCTCAGATAACTTCCCAGAGTAAGAAAGCACAATCAGAGCTCAGCGTAGAGGAGCAAAGAGCTTGGATATAAAGGCCCCATCCTTCCGCTGACCTTTGAGGGAAAACCAATATCCTTGCTGCCCAGACTGGCCAGTCTGACCAGCTTGGCTCCTCACACTTTCCAAGCCTTCTGGGCAGTGGACGGGGAGCTCTGTCTTCCCACCCTGCTGTCTCAGACAAAATCCCTGTCGGCAGGAGGCAATGCCTCCAGGAGCAGGGCTGAATCTGGCCACGATGCAGTCACTTTGCTCCCTGTGCTGCAATGGTGAGCAATCATGGGTGGGTTTGATCAATCCCAGCTGGACAAGCAGCCAACAACATTTGGCTTGTCCCAGGTTCTAAGGACTTAGTTGTATTGTCTGAGCACACGTGGTGATCACCTAATATGTGTTCCCAGGCTTCTTCATCCTTGGAAAAGGAAATAGTTGACGTATTGCTTTGTCTGTAACCATTAAGAGGAGTCTTCCTTCTGGCTGAAGCAAAACCCCATGAAATCCTTAAAAAAACTCCCAGCAGTGTCAGAAAAGTGACAAGAGACTGAAGCAAGGGCTTAATAATGGAGTGACTCTTCCAATCAATTGGTGTGAGTTAATTAATTAATTGCTGCAGTTGCAATGACATTCCCTCTGGCTGAGTAATCGGGGAAATCAGCCACCTGAGGCTCTTAGGGAGTTAATTGCCTTAAACTTTGTTAGAGCAGAGTGATAATACCATTTAAAAAATGCTATCAATGCACATTTCTTGTCTTTTGGGACCTTCCAAGCCCATTCTTCATTTTGCAGAGCAAAACCTTTAGAGTTTTACTTGGAACAACCGAGTAATGGAGACAGATGAGGTGGAGAAACAGGGAGCACAACTGTGAAATACAAGTTCTGTATTATCTGAAACAGGAGTCATGCTGGTGAATTTGAAATACCCTGAATCACTCTCCAAACTTTCAGTGTCCATCCAGACCCCTGTCCTTTCTTAAGTGTTTTTTCTCCAGCAGGGAGTGGAGTTTCCCTCCTCTCTAGGAGTCGCTATTCTCTTTTAAACCTTGTATGAAAACCCTTTTCTTTTTTTCAACCCGATTTTATCTCAAAGAAGTGTTGGCAGAAATAAGAGAACTATTCTGGGAAAAGCCAGAAACCCTTCTCCCTCCCCTTTCCCAGCTACCTATTTCTCAGGCTGGAGCTGAGCTTCTCTGTGCTTTAGACCTCCCTCCCGAGTGAGCCCTTTGAGACCTTCGCAGGACATTTGGTCTTCTGTCAGTGGAAGTGGGTATTTTTGGCTGGAGCCCCTGCAGACATCTTTTTAAGGATGTAAAGTGGAGGCCTTTGAAAGATGTCAAGCTGTCCTGAGGCAAAACTAGCCCTGTCCCAGCAGCAGAAAGACACCCGTCAGAAGAGCGAAGCTTTAGCCTTTGGTGTGTCTGGCTCTCAGGCTGTCGGGTCTCTGTGCTCTCCCTGCACTCCCTGCTTGTTTTTCTGTTGCTCCAACACACAGTGTGCTCCAGCAAACTGCATTTGCTTTCCTGCCCAGGGCTTCCATCTGTACCCTGAAAGATTTTGGCCCCCTGACAAGTGATGGAGCAGGAGGAAAAAAATTCTCTCTCCAGCACTCCGAGCTCTCCCTGGCCAGAGCCTGCTAGAAAACTTCACCTTTTCTTGATATTTCTGATTGGAAACAACCCACAAAAAAGTGAGCTAGAATAAAGAAACAAGAAAGAGCGAGCTTTGTCTCTCCAAAGCTCATCATATGACAGATAGTGAGTGCATATAGAAGCATTGAGAACTTGATGATATCAATTCCCATAATTTTTATCCGTTGTTTACAATGTTTATTTCTTTGTTTTCCTCATAAAGCCCTTTGAGTCCTGCTATTATAGCATAGTCTCAGGGTGTGTCAAAAAATGAAAAGAGAGCATAGCCCCTCAAAAGATGGAGGAAAGCTTGAAATTGTTAGACCTACAGCCTCAGAAAAGGGAACAAAACCGAGGGACTCGTTATAAATGGTACGTTTAAACATTCCAGAAATTTTATAGGGCCATAATAATAATTTTCTTATTGCTCGAGGCTGGCAAAACTGGTATTTTCTTCCTTTTCCAGCACGAAGCATTCCTGGTCTCCAAGGGCCTTTTGGGGAGGTGACTCGGGGTTGAGTGCCTCAGATCTCCCCGCTGCAGCCCTGTCACAGGCTCCCAGTGAGGGATGCCGCAGCTCTCAGATGCAAACCGCCGTTTTCTGCCTTCTATCTTATCTATCAGTCACTTCGTGTGTGAGCTCATACACATATTATTAAATATAAATACAAACCCCAGGCACACATTTTTATCCTTAAGTAATAAAATCTAATGGAAGAATTTACAGTCATGGGTTGTAAAGCAATAATAGTTGTAAAATCATTTAGCAGGGTTCAAACACAGGTGAAAGGAGAAGTTCAGAAGTTCAGCATCTAAATATGTTTCCTGGCAGTTTCCTATGACAAACAGCAAACCACCTATTGACATGGTACTGGTTAAGAAAGAGCAGAACTGCTCTCAGCAGCTCCACTTGTAATTTTGAGTTCATGGCTTGTTCAGGTTTATTACTTCTGAAGTGCACTTTCTACAGGTCAAGTTATTCAGTGGGTAGTAGTGAGGGCTGGCTGAAAAGGTCACTGCAGAGACAACAGGAATCCAAATTTCTGTATGGTGCCACTCCAGCCCAATAAGGGGCGAATAATCTTTTTACTTGAGACATGATATATATGATATATCACAGAGACAGAGACCACTGGCATTAACTGGAGGGAAATTCCTGGTACAAGCAAGCCTGGGCTCTATTTTTATTGGCACCTAGTGCTCCACCAAAAAGACTCACATGCAATTATCATTAAAATACTTACATGCATATTGCTTATATTGCAGTTCCTGCCATTTCTAGCAAGCAGCACTTTCTAGCAACTGCTGCTTACTACATGTAGCCATGCTAAGTTGGGCAACAATTTTATTAAATGTCTTCACCATGCCAAAGCATAAAACACACGCTCGGTTCTTAAGAAGTTGAGCCCGTCTTCTTGTGCCTCTGTCGTTTATTGGTGTAAGAGTAAAAGCTACTAAACCTAGGCCTCAGGAGCTGCACGAAGCACATCAGGAGGCTGACTTTAAACTCTGGGTCCTGCCTGCCATGTGGTGCCAGCCCAAGGCACTGAGACGGGAACGAGGTAGGAACCCCACAGCCGTTGTTAGTTCTGCTTCTGCTGCTGCATTACTTAACATCCCACCTGAACTTTGCCCTAATGATGGGGGCAGATAAGTTATAAGGTTGCTCACTGGATAAGAAGATAACTTTGCCCTATGCTTCATTTCGTAATTATTTTTTTAAGAACAAATTATTAGAAGGTGGGAGAGGTACAAAACAGAGTGTACCTTCTCTCAATAAAAAAGAATTCAATTTCTTCAGCAAGCTAGCAGAAAGGTGATAGCTATGATATATGCAACACAAGAACTTTAGCATTTTGTGGTCTTTGGCACTTTTAAACTTAATTAACCTTGGCGATCTAAACTATTTCAGAGAATCAAGGCTGTGCTCCCAAACAAGCCCCTGTTACTGCCCTGTCTGAAAAAATATCATCACTCCCTCGAGACCAATCAAACACTCATATTTTTCCTGTCATAATTATGAGCATAAAATGTATCTAAGCATCCTGCGCTCTTACTGAAACGGGCTGCCATTTTGGTGTTGTGACATTTCCACACTCTGGGCTGCATGGTGTGCTAAAGCAGGCAGCCAAACAGCTTAATTCCCCAGCAAACAGCCAATCAGTCCTTCTGTGCATACAAGTGCCTCATCCTTTCCTATGCTGTCCTCTGTGCTAACATGCAGCAGGGAATAAGCTGCCCAGAGAAGATTTCTGATGGGCTACCAGGGGATTTAGGGGACACTGTGGTTAGACAGGGCTTAGAAAAGTGCTGAAACCTATCACTGGCCAAAGTGAGGATGGCATCCTTATTTTGCTTGGTTTCTCATGTTGCCAGACTGTTCTTTTAGGGTTTTGTTTGAAAAAAAATCAGAGAGAGCTTTAGTTCTGGTGGCAGTTAACACTTTAGCAGTTTATTTTTTTCACCTGCTTTGCTCCCTCTGTCTTTTCTCTTTCTTTCTTATGCTCTGTGCTGTTTCTTTCTTCATTTAGTCCTAATTCCTGGTGTGATTTGCTTTCCACTGCCTGGCTCTTTCCTCAAGGACAGGTTGCAGAAAGTAAGCACAGGGTCACTGGCTGGAAAAAAAAGGCATCTCTGTGGATTGCCCCATGCTGACCTCTTCTGAGAGTTTCTGCAGTCTTTCCTGCAAAGAAGTGGTGCTGGACACAGAGCAGGCTTGCAAGGCCTGTTCTCTGGAAGGCAGAGAAGGTCAGCATTTTGGCTGCCTGGAGGGGCTTGGTGCCTCCCTCTGTGTGCTGTCCTTCCTTACATGTCAGTGCTCCTGGCTGCAACACCTTTGAACCTTGTTTGAAGAGGATCCTCAGCCCATAGATCAAGAATCGTTGCCTGCCTGGGATGGGGGATCAGTGGGCTGGGCTTCTGGTACAGCAGGGTAAATCTAGAGAGGACAGTTTATTGAGAAAAGATCCCGAGCCCAGTTTTCAGAGTTCAAGTGAACTGAACTGTGCTGGTACTGACAGAACTGTGGCCTTGCAAAGCAACAGAGAGACTGGCCCTGCATTTGTCAGGGATCTGGTTGACCCCAAAATTACTTGCTTCCTGACATTAATTATCTGCCTCTGGTTTTGCCATCTTTTTCTCATACATGCCTTTACCCAGTAAAGTCTTGCAGCTGACTACAATCTTTGTCAGTGAAGTCAGATGTCCTGAGACTGGACCCTGGGAGCAGAAGACAAGCAAAGCCACCTACAGTTTGCATCCTGCTGAGATCTCCAGGTAGCCTCTATTCCCCAAATGAACAGCTCCACTACTGCATGAGGCAACTGGGACAAAACAGTTCCTCCAGCTTCACAAACAGGCAAGAAAAAGCACCGCGTGCTCAATGGCTCACGCACTCAGGGCAAATGTTTATAGTACAGATTTAGCATCAACTGAAGCAGATTAACAATCGGTTGCAGAATTTTATCCACATCCCCACTGACCCTGAGGACATCATGAGTCAGTGAGCAAGCTGTTGACAGCACAAGAGATCAGACCTTATCAGCCCAGCAGTAGTTCGTACCACCGTGGGCATCTGAACCTGCAGGTGGAGATCAGTGATGAAAACTGGGGCTACTGATGTTGTTTCTAGGGCTTGGTGGGGTTTTAATTCCTAGCCTGACAGATGTCAGGTAAGGGGGACAACACACTGGCAAGGGGAAAACAAGAAAACAATATGGTTCAGAGAGCAGATACCGAGTCCTCTCATCTGCAGAGCTCTTCGTAGTGGATTTGTAATAGGTCAGTGAACCTACAGAAATTAGCTCCCCCTCCAATCAGGAAAGATTCTGTAGGAGATGGTTTAGAGCAACAGAAGTGGGGCCCATGTCTTTGCCTGACCTGTAGAAAGAGCCTGAATTTGTACCTAATACATGAAGTTAATGCCAGCCACAGCTCCAGCAGGGGTCCTGGTATCCCAGTATGTTAAAAATATCAGATAGATGAATGTAAATAACACCACGCTTACAGCAAACACTAAGGATGTACTATACAGTGCTGCTTTTCAGGGAATTGAAAAAATTATCCCTTTCTTTATTAAGGAAGACAAGAAAACTTTTCTTATTGTATAGACACAGAAGCAGAAGTTGGAAACATTGGTTAGTTGTTCATGTTGTATTACTTGATTTGGAAAGGGTGGTAATGTTTCTCACCTGTCCCTAAAATGGCACATCGTGGATTCCATTGCAGCACTTGAGGGTTAAACCTTTTTATGGGCCACATTATTTTTCCTTATTTAGCTCCATGCTCCATTTCAGCACCACCAAAACCCGGACTGGTTTATGACCTCCCTCAAACAATGTCTTGGAACTCCAGAGGAGTCAGGAACCAGAGTATAATTGTAAATGAGCTAAGCCAGTTGGGAGGCTAATTGCTGCTAAATGACTTGATTGTCTCATGCAGACAGCAGGAAGGTCTCTCTGCTCCCATCTCACGTGTACAGTGCAGAACTGGGGTCATATAGCAGGTGGCTGATTAAAAAAAGTAAATGAAAAGGCTGCTGGCCTGCCCAGTCAGTCAGATACCTGTTTCCAGTCTATTGGGCTAGGTGGCTTTCTGGAGCTTTTGAATAGGTTGGGTCTTCTCAAAGGGTTTGGGAGATGCTTTCCTTCAGGAGGAGGACATGGTTGCCAGGTACTCCCTCCAGCTTGGCGATGGTCCCTATCCTCTGTGTAAATCCACAATATTTATGTTTTGCAGCTTTTATTTCCTCATACCCTGCCACTGCTGAGGAGCTTTAAGTGCAAATCCACATGGAGAGTGTGGTACATGCAGGTCATTGTTAAATTGCGCTTTCTCATTAGCACCCACTCTGCCAGCTGGGCTAAGAGAGAGCTGGGGTTCTCCTGAGCTGGTCCCAGGTAGTAAAACCTATGCTATGAGCAATTTGATGAAATGAGCTTTCTATTCGTCATTTTCTCACCTAATGGGCAGAGCAGGGTAGTGCTATCAGCTACAGGAGCAGACACCTCCTGGGGAAGCATAGAGACATGCACTGGCCTGTGTAGCTACCTCTTTCAAGATAGGGAAATGGCAAAAAAGGGCGGGAGTGAAGCCAGGCTCTGAGGCAGGATCACAGTTCGTGCGTGGTGCTGCTCAGGCAACGTCAAAGCAAAGACTGGGGGGTGTGTGTCACACCCGATGCTGTTACTGGCAATGCTCACGGTGTGTGACCTTGCACCAAACTTCCCTGATGACTGCCAGTCCCCTCTCAGCATTCTGCCTTTCCAGAGGGGATATTTAGGAACAGCATCTGTCAAGAAGCAGGATGACTCTGGGCCAGACTGTGTTTGGCATGTGTTTCTTGGTATGTGGGGAGACACAGATGTATTGCATACAATTTCTGTTAATGCTGAGGGGCAAATATCAGACTGAACAGCCTTTCATATGGCAGGAAACCCAAGATGTGGGGCAACACCTGGTAAAATATTTCTCTTGCAAAGGAAAATTCCTCTACTCAGAACAGCATGGTTTTGTTTTATTTCTCCATGGCATTTCTGAGTGGCATGTGAGCATTGCCATTATGGTGGGCTTGCATAGAGCAAGTGTTAAACTGATCGGGATTTTCAGTTGAATTTTGCCACAAAGAAAAAAAGGTAATGTAAAAAGTAAGATAAATCTTTAGTCTTTTTTAGGATAAATGGGGCAAAGCTTAGATTAAACTCTGCTACTGAAGCAGCATTGATTGTGGGTGGGAGTTGCAGAGCTCAGCAATAGGAAGGCAACTGTGATGCCTTTGGTTAATGAACACATTCCTGCTGTCATCAGCCCAGGCGCTGCCTTTGCACTGCCCAACTAATAAGAGAGAACAAAGTTGCTCTGAGTTTTTAATATTGCTCCTACCTAAGGTGTTGCTTCCATCTCAGTTTGGCTCAAGTATTTTTCCAGCCTAAGGAGAAAACTCTGGGGCTTTGAAGCCATTTCTGCTAGGGAAAAAGAAGCCATTAGCAGAGACTTGTGCAGGAGCTTGCACCACACAGGGTGGTGGAATTCTGCTCACTGTGATGCTGCAAGATGTGGCAAGATAAATCATTTTAATCACAGAACCAGTGGAGAACATTGCTTTCCCCCCTTAGATTTCCAGATGACCCAGGTGTAACAATGAAAAAAATAATCCCTTGAAAGGACTTGTAGCTGTTTCAGCATCAAGTTTTAATACACTATAGGATGGAAATATATGGGAAGCATCTGTCAATGTGTCAGCATTTTAAAACAAGGAGAGTGAAAAAAACAAAAACCAACTAACAAAGAAACTCCCAAGTGGACAAAAGGTAGTTTGTCTGAGAAATACTGTCCAGAAAGGATATTGCTTTGTTTTTGCTTGGATTTCTCAAGCTTTGTTGTCCCCTTGTTCTATGCTAACTCCTCAGTGTTCCCAGGAGACTCTGCCTGAAATGTCAGAGTTAATTTACAGCAGGGAAATTCTGCGAGCCTTTGTAGGAAACCATGAAGCACCTCAGTGTGTTTCAGATATTTTGATTCTTTCCCAGAGAAGTTGTGGATATTCCATTCCTGGAAGTGCTTAAGGCCAGGCTGGATGGAGGTCTGAGGAATCTGGTCTAGTGGAAGGTGTCCCTGCACATGGCAGGGGAGTTGGAACTCTTTAAGGTCCCTTCCAACTCAAACCACTCTATGATGCTGTGATTCTTTGATTATTTTCCTAGGTGAGGCAGCTCTCTGTGAAGAAAAGCTGAGTTGGAGGAGTGGGTGGCAGTCCATGTCTGACGTGCCATGCATCTCTGGGGAGTCCAGGTGCTTGCCAAAGCTGTCCCCCATTTTCAGGGATCTGTGCCCATATAGTGGTGCCAGAACGTGATCACTGTGGAAGGAACTCAGAATCCAAATGGTGTAAAATGCTTCCAAATTTGTGTGGTTGTCGAATGAAGACTGCCTTTCTGTAGCAAAGAGCTGGTGGGGGGAAACTCTTCCTAACATGTGCACCTCTCCCTCTCCTAGTCTGGAGCTTGGCTCTCTGGTGAAAGGCTTCCTTGAACAGGGTGATGATCTCCCATGAAAGTGAATACAAACGTGTTAATAAACAAGATTGTTTGGCAATCAGCCAAGGAAAAGGACTTGATTCTTGTTCAGAAGTTACGTGGTCTGGACATCACTAGGTTTTCTTCTTGTGTTCAGGGAGCAAAACTCATCATTGTCAATAGAGAAATTGTGAGGCCTGCCTGATCTTCCCAGAGCTTTTTCAAGTTGATCTTTATTGGCACATATGTCTCAAAACTGATGGCCCGTGCAGGGAGAGATTTTATTCATTCCAAGTGCACGTGAGACAGGAGTAAGGAAGGATGTATGTGTGACACAGGCATTCACACTGCTCAGGGAGCCGCCTGTGGGATACCTGAGGATTCTCCATCTGCCCCACCCCAAGGGCAGGGTACTTTGCTGAGGTGCAGCTCCTGGGCTGGTGTGCCTAAGTAGCTTGCAGGCTGAATCTGGCTGGTGTCTCACCACTTTATTGCTCTGCATTGGCCAAAACTCAGCACGCCTCAACTGTCACATCACTTTGCTCTGAGGTGACATTTAGCACAACCCATGCCAGTGCTCTGTGCTGCATGAAAATGCTGGCACGCCATTTGGCTACTCTGGAGCTGGAGGAACAGGTCCTGTCTCTGGGAGGTGTAATCTGTTTGATTTTTTTAGCAATTGAGTGTCTGCTTTTAATTTTTTTTACGGTGGGACCTTGTAATGAGTTTAGAGTTAAAATCAGATTGTCAAGGGTGGCTCTTCACTGCCAGCAAAAGAGAAAAAAATTCATCAAGAGTTTCTTGTCAACTGCTAGAAAATACTTTCCGTCACCCCTAGGGAACTGTGCCTACTGGAGGCTGTGAGTGATTTTGGAAGCAGCAGGCAGGGAAATCACTTATTTTATTAGCTATATTTTGCAGCCCAGTATGTTTGTACAGTAAATAATATTTTGCATAAAGTCACTGGCTGATGCTGTGCTTTTTATCATGGACTGCTATTTTTTATAGCTGCTCTTTTAAGTGTCAGCACTGAGCATTTGTTTGTGTCATCATCTGTGCTTTACATTGCTATGTGTGGCAATATAACCGTTCCAAAGCTTTGTACTGTGACAGGGGTGTCACAGTTATTTGGGAGAGATGGAACCACACTTTGAACATTTTTCACTCTTTCCATGGCCACATTTATGATGTTTGTAAAATTCTATGCGATTTTATGGTGTTTCTAAAATAACGTCACTTTATGGCAGTTGGGAAATGCTGTGATTTCAATGAAAGATGGACTACACTGGTTTCAGTGGGAGAATTTTCCAGTGCCACAAAGGGATAAAAAAACCAGCCAAACTTTCTGAGCATAACAGAAAACTCTTTTGAGGACAGCAGCAATTAAAGTGTTTTCTGCCTTTGGCATGTAAGTGATTATTCTTCTTGTGGTAAACAGTATTTGCTGTTTTGTATGATATATATGAAAAAAGAGTGCAGCCAGAAAACCTCTATAGTTAAGAATTTTAATAAAGCAGAACCTCAAGAAAATGATATATTTACAGTCACACCCATATGTGAAGGAGTAATCATGTCAAAGGCTGACAAGTTCCTAACATTGGTATTAGTAAAATTTAGTTCTGTGCAAAGGGCCAGAGAAGGGGCTTTGGGGCTTGTCTTGCTCAGTATCTTCCATGTTAATTTGTCCCTATTTGCATGATGTTAATGCTCCTGTTTGTCAGAATTAAACAGGAGTGTCATTAAATACTGCAGTCATTTTTATTCTGTGCAGCTGTGTAACCTTCAGTGGCTATGGACAACTCCCCCCACCTCACCTTCCCTCCTTGCAGGCTGCACTCTTAGCCATAATTGAAGAAAAATCCAGAGAGGGGCTGGAGGTGAGGTTTGTTAGAGCTGCTAATTAGCTGATGCCATCACATCAGAATTACAATCCAATTCCTTGGAGGACTCCAGGGCCTCCTCTCTCCAGCTTGGAGACAGATGCCGAATTTACCCTCAGAAAACAGGGGCAGATGATTAGTGCTGACACCCTCCAGTTCTGTCACTGAACTGTCTGGCACAGGGTGGCTGGTTTAAGGGCCTTGGCTGGAATTAAAGTTTTCTGTCAAGGTTGCTTTTTTTTTTAATTTTATTAAAAAGATTTCCAGACTAATTCAACTGAATGCGAAATTTGATGAGGGAAATTTCCTTTCCAGAGCTTCTCATTTTGGGAGGAAGGGAAAAACAACAGCAGCTCTGCTGACGTTAAAATTCAATTAGACTTGAACTACCATTGATTGTTGTGATTTCATTTGCGTTTATCTTTTAATTAAGCTATCCTCATCTGATTTTTAGGTTTTTTTAAGAAGATTTTTTTCCCTTCTCTCTTTACATATGGTTCAGAAGCAGGTGTTCTGTGACTCTGAATGAGTATATATAGTGTTGCATCCCTTATTTCCCATGCTGGATGGTGAAGACAGACTTCTAAGAAGAGAAGAAGCAAAGGCTGTGGAGCCAGGAGAGCAAATATCAAAGAGCCCAAGCAGGATCTACTGGTCTGCTGAGAGAAGCAGGACTGGGATTATTCTACCTGATCACATCCTCCCCATGGAAAATGAAGGCACAAGATTAATTTTGTTCCTAGTAAACATTTACACTAAGAACCAGTTATTTTATGACAGTGTGATAAAGCATTTCCTGGGCTAGTGCCGTGTGCTGCAACAGATCCTGCAAGAGCTGAGAAGACTTGGCTTCCCACAAGAGAAGGTTCTAATATTCATAGCTCCTTCAGCACTATCATTCATTGTAACATGAGTACAAATTTGGCTTTATTAAAACAGCTTGTCTGAGGTAGCTCAGCTAACCACGGAAAACATAAGATGCTACCACATGCTGTTGTTTTCGTAAGGACAGCAGCTTTAATATTGGAGAGCAATAAATTTGCCTGGAGTGATATTAACTCCTGGAATGCTAAGCTAATGCTGGTCTGCATTTGAATAACTCCCTGTGCAAAATCGACAGGCCTCTGGCTGCAGTTTTCTTTAGTGAGTAGGTGTGTTAGAGGTGTTTTTTTCCAGCACACACCAATCTCTGGTTCTGCCAAAGTAGATGGACATTTTCCTGTCGAGAACAACAAGGTCTGAACCAGACTCCCACAGCTAGGCTCACCATTTTTCCTGGAGACATTCCTTGCCCCCAATTACAGAGAGCTGAACAGCAAATTTTTACAAGATAAAGGTAAGAAGGCAATGTTTGCCCCACAGCACCTTACATATTTTTTGAGTGGTCATAGGAAATTATTTGTTTCATGTGTTTCACTGTTAGGCTTGAGGAGATTGCTCCACCAACCTCATCCTGTGACTGAGGCAGAGGGGCGTTCAGAAACCAAGGGAAAAAGGCCCTGCTGGCTATCATGAGGGACACATGCTGTTCATAGCAAGCCAAGGACAGAACTTGGAAGGGGGGAAGTTGTGCTGAGCCATCAGAATAAGCACTCCTAGGGAGCATCGACTCCATAAGGAGTGTAATTGCTATAATCTAAAGGACACAGAATAAACCTGTGCAAACCAATACTTTTCAAAGACTAATACTTTGGCCAGATGACAGTAGTTGGTGACAATGATGGCAAAGAGCAAAATTAACAGAAAAGGCCACCTCTGTGCCAGATTTCAAGCTCCTGCTCCAAGTGCTGTTTTCAAAAGGGTACCAAAATTTTGTCACCCTGAGTTACAAAGCGCAATTTCCCCAGCCTCAGGGACTGAATTGCTTAGATTTAAGACATCGGCCTGAGGCAGACAGATAACACAGAGAAATGTCAAAATTTGAAAGTTAAAATTTGTTGAAATTCCAAGAGTCTGAGAGCAGCCAGACTGCACTGCAGAGTGCTGTAAAATGCCATCAATAAAAGATTACTAACACCTGTGATGCAGGCTCAGATTTAAGACCCCTTGGTGGGGACCTGCTTTTTCATAACTATAAGAAAGATAATCTTGGGATTCATATGATAGACCCTGAACACCAGACACCTATTTACTTCTGCTCCAGGAAAACAAAGGAAAAAGGCCCTTCTGAGTAGGTCCTTACACCAGCAAGGTTTTCATGGCAGTGAGGAAGTGTTTATCCTGCCAGGTGTCCCTAAAAAGTGTGTGCACTTTTATTCTGCTTGGGAAATCCTGGCAGCATTGTATGGGACAGCTCCAAGTCCAGAGCAGCAAAAAGAGATTAGTGGGGGGAATAAAGCAAAAGTAGCAGGGGCATTAGTCCTGTTAATGTGTGTTGGAGACAAAAGAAAGGAGGTGGTGAAAAGCAAGGCTTCAGAGAGTGGAAGATTAGTGACAGACAAGGCCGGTATTGCTGAGAGCCCTAAAAGTCTTCTGAGCTTCAGTAGTCACAAGCAGAGGAAAGGTCACCCTAGAGTCAGGAACGTGCTTCCTGTAGAGAAAGAAAGTGTTAAATTGGCTTTTCCTATTATTGAGAGATAGACAAAGTGGCTCTTTTCTGCTATCGGAAGCATTGGAAAGCATTAAAAGCTGACAAGGCCCAGGGTCTGTAAGGCTGTAAATAGCAGCATCTATATTTAATCGAAGTTGATGAAGGACTCAGTGAATTTCTGTCCTGTAAGCTCAGCATCAGCCGTATGACAAAGGCAAATAATGCAATGGCAAAGAACGTGACTGTGAGAGTTTTGAAATGCAGAGAAATGGACAACTACTACAGATTCCTGGCACATGGCTGCTGGCTGGTATTCTTTAATTCTTAAACAGGTTGCAGATCAAGCTACCCCATGAGGGGACATCCTCTCCTTGAAATGCCCATGACAATATAATATATGTCTAATAGCTGTTGGAATAATGAATAATTTGCTACTTTGAGACGCAGATTTTTTTTTTTTAGTTAATTGAAAACAAAATCTGTTTGAGTTTCCTTTTAAAGCACTTAATCTAAACCCACCTTGTGGCTTTGACACCAAGTTCGTTTTTGATCAGACGCCAGAGTCCTTTCAGAAGCTCCAGCTCTGAAGAGCTGGAATGAAAGGCATTTTCCTTGCCCGCCCTCTCCATTCTGCTGGGCTTCAGGAGGTCAGGAGGTGAGTTTTTATTGTTAGCCACTTGAAAATAAAATCATTCTGTGCTGGTATCTTTGGATAGACACAGTAAATGATGGATTTCAGCAAATGCAAGAACATGTCCTAGAAGTGGGGTAAAGCTGTCCCAGGAAGAGAGCAGGTTTGCATAAGGACACAAGCAGGGAGGAAGTGTCACAGGAGACCTTCTTGGAAGAGCCAAATTCTCCCGGTTGGATAAAAGCCGATCTGGATTAATTCACCGACCATTTTATTTTGAATTAAGCCCTTCTTACACCCACTCTTTTGGGCTAATCTCCCTGACATGCACAGACATTGGATCATTTGGTGGTTCCAGAGCTAGAAGTGGTAGTGTTTTCTCATACCAAAACCAAATCAAACTACACAGGGGCAAAATGTGAGCAGAGAAAAATAGAAGTAGGCCCTTACGAGGACCTGTTGTCCAGGGTAAGGGAACAGAGCATAGAGCTTGGTCAAAAGCGTGAAGAACCAGATGTTTGGCTGCTTCACAGCTTTTTTTGACCCAAAGTCTAGTGTGTACCTACATGGAATTGCAGAACAGGCATCACCCTCTCTGCATGCCCTCTTTTTGACTGTGATCAAAATATGTGGTAAACAGAGGAGAAATACAATGAAAAAAAGAGAAACCGCTAAAAATAAACAACGCCCTCAAAACCCCAGCTCTCTTTTCTAGCCACCCCCACAAAACAACAGCAGCAACCATAAAAGGAAAGCTTTCTAGAGGCCCCTGGGTTCTCTTACTCTCTTTCTTTGACCAAAAAGTCAGTGTGAAAATGGAAATCAGGGCCATAAGCCAGGGGGAGAAATTGTTCAGGTCACAAGGGGTTTTAGGGAAGATTAAAGGTTGAAGCCATCATCTGGAAAATGCAAGTGGAATGTCACGGGGAGCTGTGAGACCACAGGAGTCTCCCCCAGCAGGGCTGTAAACCCTGTCATTTGAGTCACTTGAAATCAGGTGAGGAAGGTTAGGATGAAACTGTGACTACATTTCTATACTCAAGTCTTGTATGGTCAGCTTCCTTGGACGACTTCTCCCTCAAGCAACTCTTTGTCAGGTTTAAGATACGTTTGCCCAAAGCAATCCTATATGTCTGCAGAGCTGAGGATGTCCCAAGGACTGGTGTATCCAACCTAGCAATATGTAGAAACATCAGAATATGAAAAAATGTAAAAGTAGCATCCTAAGCTTCTTAACGTCCATTTCCTGACCAAGGAAAATGGTCATGTTGTGATCATCCGAGAATCCTCCTCTAGGCTACAGAAATATTCATGCAGGATAAGCTGTCCCAATGCAGGTGGTGGCCTGAATCCCCAGACTATTGTGCAAAGAGTCATGCCCCCTTAGCTTTAGATGATTATGATGCCTGTATTCCAGATAATCATTGCATAAGGACAGTTGACATTCCAGAAACTGCACTAATGCATGAACTGCACCTAATTCAGAAACCTTAGTGTGATCACTTTTTCTTCTTTAAAGTAAGCCCAAGGTCCTTAATTTGAGAGTGAGTGTGGCTACAATGCAGTCATCTGAAGTTGCACGAGGTGAACACCACAACTAATTTGTGTTGATTTTAATCAGTTAAGTGTTTAAGCTCTTTGCTGGAGCTGAAGTTTAGCCCTGGATCTGACCTGACTGTCCTTCAGATGACTGATAAAATGACAGGCATGAAGATGACAGAGAGTTCAGATCCAAGTAGGTATGAGAAAAAGGTCTTGTGGAAGACTGTAAGAGTATATACAGTGCACACATTAGTGGAAGCAGGATTGGACCCTGAATAAGCAGGAGAGACAAAAGCACCATATGTTGGAAGGGGATGAGTATTATGTAAATAATAAGGATAGAGACATTTTGTAAATGGGCAGGCCGGTCTCATTATTTGTGTACAATTAAACTAAACTGTGGGGTCATATCATCCTATTAGGCCTAGCAGATTAAATTCAGGCTGTCTCTTTTTGTTATTGTTTCTGGGTGAGCTTTGGAGCTTTCTTAATTTAGGTCACAAAATGAGAGGCTTCCTCATAAGCATTTTAATTAACCAACTGAAGAATTCTCTTGCCCCCAGAGACTCGTGGAACCAAATCCAGAGCTCAGACTGTCATATTTCAGCTCAGACTGTGTTTGTGCCCCTTTATTCAAGTCAAAAACATGAACAGCAAATCAACACACGCTCCCCCCACCCCAACAATGACTATTTGGAAAAAAAAAAGTATCTCGAAAGTTTGATTTTTGACCTAAACATGTCTTTGCAACACCCCAGTACATGAAGACCAGAATGTATGAGGAAAGCGACCAAAACCTGCAGAGAAAAGCACTTTTGTCTGGACCTTAGGTCTATCCACACTTTATCCCAGACATCTTTCCTGCCCCAAGCCATCAGTGCTATAGGGTCATCCAGCATCTCATGGCTGAGTAAAATCCCAGTCCTTTTGCAGGGCTGCTTGGTGCACTGTCCCACTGGGGAGACGCTCTCAGTTGAAGGGTTGGGTTTCCACGGAGTGTGCTGCTCCTCAGGGAGATGAGGAGCTCCTTTCTCGTCCTTGATGGCTCTTGCCCACATCCATTGGGCTGCAGCAACTCCTGGCAGCACTCCTCCATCACAGTGACCTCGCACCACAGGCACCCATCATTCCAGGTTTGTTCGAGGAGAGGAATCGCACACCTCCATGGAGGACATGGGGAGAAAGGCATCCCCCAAAGCCCCCCACGGCCCCATGTCCTCCTCTATGAGGAGCTGGCGCAGATACTGCTCCTTTCCAACTTGCGGGGTAGTGGCGAGCCGTAAGGGGGGAGGACATTGAAGAGCAAGTATGGTTTTGGGAAGGGCAGCAGCTCCACGTGGTGGGGAGTGAAGGACAGCATGCTGGGCAGCCAGGCAGTGGTCAGCTGTCCTTGCAGTGGTGAGTAGTATCCCACGGCAGGAAAGGAAGCAGAGAGCTTTCTTGGCATCCAGCTAGGAGCCTTTCAAGAATAAAAGTGTAGTCTCAGGTGAATCAATATGGACTTCTATTTAGATAAAATTTACAATCAACCTTATTTGTTTCCCCGGTGCTCAGTAATTAAAAGAAAAGTTTAGAAAAACAGACTTCCTAAAACGCAGCGATGTGCTGCCACCCAGGACACAAAGCAAAATACCTGTTTTTCTAGCCGTGAAAAAACTCCTGTCAGGGAAAGAGCCTGTGGGGCAGCCTAAATAATAACAGTCCTGGACTGCTAAAACATAGGTCAAGGGCAAAAAGTGCTGGTCAGCTTAACCAAGGCTGGATGTTGTAAAGAGATACTGCCTGTAAAGGAACATGGCTTTATGGCTGCAAATGTCTTAGGTCCTCCCTTTCAGGAAATTTCTGATGATAAAGACATTTTGAATCAAAGTATGATTTACAGAGCAGTGATTTAGAAACAAAATGGGGAAGGACCACCCTACAAGAGACATCTCACAGCATATTTACAAAGCAAGTTTAATTCTATGAAGAAATGTGTTACTTGATCAGATTTGCTGGGATTTCTTGTCATTAAATTGCCCACTTTGTCTTTTCCAGTGCTCTTTCTCTGTGATGGTCCCATGTGATTACTGGTGAAGTGATTAACTGGTGAAGGATAGCTGTCTCTCCCTCAGTGGCTTTACACAAAGTGTCCAGTACTCACTGTGATATCTGACTTGGGAGCAGGAACGAAATCAACTTCTGTCAGGTGGTGAAGGCCACCAAAGTTGCCAAATTTTTCATGTTTCCTCCACTTTGCTCGCTGATTTTGGAACCAGATCTGGATAAAGGTAAGAAAGAAAAGGTACAGAAATTACCAGAATATGAAGGAGGAACTTCTCACAGCCAACTACTGTCCCTAATCTCTGAGCATCAGAAAACATTGACCTCCAGCTCAGCAGAACCAGGGGCCAAATCTAAAGTAAACCACTGGATTTGACAGAGCACTTTTCACACTTTGCATAGCATGTGGGATCTCTGGACTACCATGATAGCCTGTTTTCTATGGTGGCTCACAGAAGAAATGAGACCACCCTGTTCAAGGAAAGACAGGGTGAAACCTGCAGGTTTTCCAGTGCTCTCTGGGGAAAGCAGATCCTTCTGTGGTCAAAGCTGTGCAGGAGTCAGTGCACACAGCATTCTGTTTTCCCTAGAAGGTGTGACATTTCATGACAGAGCTCTTTCACCCTGTTTCCAAGTGAATACACCGAGAAAAAATCCACCTAGATGTTTTGCTGGGCTGCAATAAAAATGTGTCACCAGTGGAGATGTATTAACAGGGTTCTACCTAAACTTAGCTGGTAGAATTTGGAAATTCACATAAGGGACCTAAGCAAAAGACCCAAGGGGATCACTCAGCAATCTGAGTATGTTGTCTGCCATCTCTTTTGCACTGGAAAACAGACGACTAATTTTCTCAGGGGAATTCCTTTCATCTGTCAGCTGATTTGACCAGTCTGCCTTCTGGAAGAGTCATAAATGTATTTATTGTGCAGCTGTATTTGTGCATCTTGCTGCACTGCTGTGAAAAGTTGAAGCCCCCTTCAATTGTAGTTTCTAGCTTACTAAGAGACTTATTGTTTGAATGTAAGCAAGTGGTTCACATGAACACAAAGAGTTAGTTATTGAAGCCAGGTGATAACTGGATGTAAATACACATGTATTTTAAGCCAAATAATGAGCAGCTCAATTATTTCTTCATCTCTTGCCCAGGAAGTAATGGGAATGTCAGGAGCCCTTTGCTATATTGCTGATAGTTAGCTGCTATATTGCTGATAGTCAGAAGTATCTGAGGTTACTGAAAGGACAGTTTTGTTTATCTGGGTTTGCATGTGTTTGGAAACTGCTTAGTCTGTATGAACTCCTCCATTCTCTTTCTACCATGCAGGAGTTATATGGTGGAGCAGCACCACTAAACACTCACAAAATGATAGATGGCAAAGGGGCACCCAAGCCAACATTCAGTGTCTGAAGTGCTCCTAAAGTCTGCACATGGGATAAAGTTCTCACTTCATGGACTTACCTTTTTTTAATAAAGGCAAAGATTTTAGCACTTCTCAGACCAAACTGCTCTTTTTTGCCCAACCAGCTCTGCAGCACCCTTACATCTAAAATGATTTCTCAATACCCAGCATGAGTTCTTTTTATCGTGTTTTAAACCTATTCCTCATACTCTGTCTACCACAGATATCATACCTTTATCAACCAAATACATAGAATTACAGAACCATAGACTGGTCTCGGTTGGAAGGGATCTTTTAAAAAAGATCTAGTTCCAACCCCTCTGCTGTGGGCAGGGACATCTTTCACTAGACCAGGTTGCTCAAAGCACCATTCAGCCTGACTTTAAACACTTCCAATGATGGGATACCTGCAACTTCTCTGGGCAACCTGTTCCAGTGTCTTGCCAATCCCACCATAAAGAATTTCTTCCTCATACACAAAGTAAATCTACCTTCTTTCAGTTTAAAACTGTCACTAATAATCTCACCATAAAAAGATGAGTTTGGCAGTGTCTATTTTCATAAACCGGTGTTGATAAGCATAAAATATGTTATCTTTTCTTTAGCTCTCCGTTAACAGAGTATATAGTCCTTGTCACAGTTTTGCCAAAAATCAGTGTTTGTCTGACAGGCCAGTCACTATCTAGTAGTCCTGTTTACCCTTTAAATACTGACACAACATTAGATTTCTTCAAGGCCCCTGCAATGGAATGTCTCTCATGCTCCATGTTCATTCTCGTGAACTGATTAAATATCAACACTGATGACCCAAACTGCTTCTCAAGTAGCTTTTTAAGAACCACTGGAGGTAAGTTACTTAGATGAGTAGATTCAAATATATCTGTCTGTAGCAGCTGCTGTTCAGTATTATCCTTATGGAAAGTGTTGCCACTTTACCTGACATATTTCCAAGGATAGAGCAGAAATTATGACTGAACATCTTTGCCATTTATGCATTATCCTTGACAGACCTACTGTTTCTATAAAGTAACAGATCAATATAATTGATCCCTTTGGGTTTTGTTTTTTGTTCTTAATCGACTTCTACTGAATTTTTGATCCTTAATTTTTCTGACCAAAGCTTTGGCCTGCACCTTACTAATGCTTTGCTTATTAATTTTTTATAATTTCTTGTTTCTCATGTTTACTCATCCAGGATTCTTAATTTTTTCTGTATAACACATGCAGTTATACAATTTCATCTATCCACTTAAGGTGTTTCACAGCAATCATACGGTTTTTTTCTTGGCTGGAGGACACAAGATTTTTCACAGTTACAAAGGGTTTCATTTGGTCACCCAATGGTTGTTCACTTACCTTTTCCCCAGTTAAATTATATTTCTGAGGTGATTTGACTTACACAGCGCTTTTAGCTTTATCAAGCCTATTATTTCAAAGTAGCCAGAGCGCATGCAAATTCTCTGCGTGCTATTTGATTTATGTGGGACAAACATAGTCAATCAAAATTTTAACTTGTAATTTGAACCTAAATTACTGCTAATTTTTAATTCTGTGGCTGATTTCACTTTATCAGCCAGGATGAGGTCAAACACAGAGTTTTCCGTATCATGTATAACACTGTCTGAATTGGGAATTTGCCATCTGCACTTCATACATGAGGGACTTTTTACTTCTTCCATTTACATCTCAGGTTGATGTTTCCCATAATAACTCATTTTTATTTTTCCCCATACAGATTATAAACAGTGTTTTTTAAACAGAAGATTGTCCTGTTCTTTCATGTGATTCATTGTTCTGTGGAGAACACTGACTGGCAGCTCAGCTTGTGTTTTATGCCGTTGGAAATGCGTTGTCGGTGCATTGGTATTTCTAATGGGCGTATTGTGGCGTTGCAGGTCTAATTCTCCCTGTCATCTAATGATAAAGCAATATTATCATGGCTAGTCAATAGTCCCAGGCATGTCACAGTTAATAAACTGCTCTGTGTTGAACTTTGATTGTTAGAGAGGGATATATGCAAAGAAGTACAACAATGACCATAGCACTGAGGCAAGTGCAGAAACTGCCTCATGCAAAAATCATCACTATGGTGCCTGGTAGACAACACCAAATGAGAGAGTGGTATGTATATTTTAATGTAGCAGATTTGATATGCAGTAAGCATTTGGGGTCAATTTTTAGCTCAGTCAGCAATATTATATTACAGCTGGAGGAAACTGGATTAGTTTTGGTTCACTGAAGCTTCAGCCAGGGCATTTACAGCCTGTGATATCAAAATACAGAACACTAAGAAGCACTTCCATTTTGGCAACTATTTTCACATTTTTTGAGACCCTGTGGAAGATGGATGTGGATGAGTTTGTACTGGATGAATATTAGCCTATAAACCGTTGATAAATGATTAATAAATATTTTCATAAATGGCCACTCTGTCGCTACAGAGTCCAACAGGTTGCTCATAACCATCTGTGACTCCTATTTGCTATGCATTTAGTATGCTTAGAGCTCCTGTTAACCCTTTGATTAATTCCATTTGGTTAGTCACAGCTGGGTGACAAATACTTCTTTCCTTATTTATAGAAGGTATTGCTGTACTGGCCTCGTCTGTAGGGTAACAGAGAGGTCACGTATCTCATTAGCATTGCCACCCAGGCATAAACTATTAAGAATGCACGCCAAATAATGAATGAATTGCAGTGAACATAGCCTTTTGGAGACACGCTGTACCTGAACTCTGGCTTCTGGGAGGTTTATCTTTGCTGCCAGTTGATTGCGAATATGGACATCCGGGTAGTGAGTCACTCGGAAAATTTTCTCCAGTTCCTGGAGCTGCTCAGCTGTGAACGTTGTCCGGATTCTTCGTTTCCCTTTCCTCTCAGCTGTGAAAACAAGGAAAGAGGTATTATTTTTTTACATGAAAAGGCTACAGGACCACAAGAAGATTCAGAGATGCAGCAATTTCTATAAATTGCTCTGCAGTTGGGATGGCATCTACAACACCTTCTAGACATGTACTTATCATAGGTGACTGGCTCCTAACCTAGCAGAGAATGTGAATTAACTCCGTTATCATTAAAGGAATGAGTCAAAAGTGTCCATTTGCACTGCTGATTCCATAGATCCACTGCACATCAACAGCTACAAACCCCTATGTATTTTAACCACACTAGTCCTGCAATGAGTTTGTCATCGGAGTCCTTCAGTGTTGGACCAACCACTGACCCCTGACTGACTGCTATTCTCTTCCCACACCATTCCTACAGCAGCAGGGATAGTCAGCAGTTTAACTTTGCAGTTGCAAAGAAAAGGTACTTTTCTGATGGTACCACTGTGGTATGGGGACTTTCTAAACAAGCTTAACCTAAAGAACTGAACTTTATAAGGTCTTGAAGCCCACAGAGACGTTTTAGGTGCTGTGAATCCCTAAGAAGACTCCTAGACCACTCCATTGCTTCACCTGTTGTGGTGTCAAAGTAAATCTTACTTCCCTATAAAAAAGTACAAAAAGTACACTCCTATAATGTTTTGAAAATGCCTTCCTAGACCATGGTATTTTTTTTAGATCATGAACTCTGTATAGCACTTGGTGTAAGTCAGAATGAGATCTCAGTTGCTCTGAAATTATGCTGAAGGTCTTGCAAGGAGGAGGAAAAAGCAGCTGCAGAATGTGGAGATCAGCCTCGTCTCAAAGCTGGAATCTTCTCTGATGCACAAATGGAGTATCTTCCAGCTGACATTGAATGACCAGCACAAAAAGCCAAGCCCCAAGCACTGTGAGTCACGGGGATTTTCTAATGAGCTCAGAAAACTGCATCCGATAGGCGCATAAAAATTCTAATACTATTTTAGTGACTGTGATGAGCTTGCTACTCAATGACCTGAAGTAATCGTCAATGAAACCATGTTGTTAGAGAAAATTGCTATTCTGAATGGCTGCTTTTCGTCTTCCATGGTCTGATGACAACTAACAATTCATACTATGTAACTAGAGGCATACTCTTTCTGATGGGAACAATTAACCAGACAAGGTTAGCTTAGCCCCTCAAAGAGACTTGGTACCTTTTCCCCCCTTTTGTTCAGCCATTAGCATCCTTTGGAGGGCTACAACAGTGAAAAGGTAACTAAACACCTAGGCCAATATAAACTGGGCTCTGAGCCAACCAGAAAATGACATTTTTCATTCTGTAATCGAAACCTCATTATGACTCTGTTGACACAGAAAATAAGGATTAAAATATTCTGTTCATCAGCTTGGTAGGAAGGAGCCTGGGACATGATACGATTGAGAATATTTCATCTTTTCTAAACCTTTTGGGGACTTTGAAAGGAAACCAGTCGTGCAAGAATAACTGAGGAGTGTCATTTATCATAAACACTGTCAATACTTCCATTTCTCAGAAACAGCCTCATAAAGCTGATGTCCAACACAGTTAAATCCGTATCATCAGACTTTCTACCAGCCTATCAAAGTACTACTCATTAAACTGCAGCACTGGCTTCAGACTCAAGAGAAAAATGTTATTTCCACTGAATCTCGCTGGCACTACTGGGACAGAGCTTTGAAATGAGAAACATTTGTGTCTGTTTATGCAGAAGGTAGGAATGGGCACCTTCTTCTAAGAAACCCTGATTATGTCTACTTGAACCTTCTCAAAAGATGACTGTAAGGGGGGGTTATTGCTATATGCAAGAAAAGGAAAATATCAGTGCTGACAGTAGGAATCTCAGGACACTACATCCCCTGTAGATAAGATAGGGTTTCCACTTCATAATGCTGTTTCTTGTTCGGAGGATTTTCACCTCACACTATGGCTCTATATGGCACTATATTCTGTGCTGCTGGCACCTGAGAAATGTCCAGGACTAGAGAGCATGGCTTCAGAGAGAACAAGCACATGAGTTTCTGGTGTCTCATACCAGCTTCTTGGGTATGAAAACGACCCAGATAACTTGGTGATGAGCAAAAGAAACTCCCCATCAGCTCACTCTTAATCGTCCACATTTTTCTTTCTGCAAAGGTGAACTGTTTTATCGACAAGACTCTTATGTAAGAGAAGGGTCTGCACAGTGCTCAGAAGTGCCAATCCTACTGAAACCAGACTTTCCAAAGCTGAAACTCATCAGATTGAACAAAATACAGTAACATGAGGTGAGTTATGGGCCAGTAGAGACTGAAGGACAAACTTTGATTTTGACTAGATGTGAAACTAAATTGCGAACAAAATAGACTCCTATGAACTAATCAAGGCTTTTGCCAGCAGGAAATCTAGAAAAGTGAGGTTTTTTCTGTAAGTAATCAGTCATTCTATTTTTAATTTTTTAAAAAACGATCAAGAAATACAGAAAAATCTGGGACTCTGTTAACATTTTCTCTTGCAAGATGAAACTTTTTCTCAGTGTAGCTTTGATAGTTCCCTTTGCCTTGGGACCTCAGCTTAGAGATCCCATAGCAAACAACAGCATTCAGAATTACAGTCTAATAAAGAATGTGGGTGGAAGATATAAGACTGGGAAGTGTTGGAAGTGTAACTTTGGCTTTTCAAAACTGGCTCTAGAGTCTCTGGGGAAATAAGACTCCGTCTGAGTTTCCTGAGCTATTTTTTATGTAAAAGCTGGGGATATTCAAGTGTGCTTTTATGCTCTGTGAAAGTCATTTGCAGGTTAGCTGACTGCTGAAACCAAGCCTGAAAATACAAGGCAGCTAAATATGTCAGCATTTTCAGATGCTTCGAGATACAGCTGTCTATACATTGCCTTACTGTTGACATTGGAAGGGCCAGATTCTCCACACTGATAAAGCAGTATAGCTCCTTTAAATTCAATATCAGGCTCATTTGTCCTCTGCAGATCTGCTTTATTACTAGGTCAGATTTGGAGCAAGTTGGGAAGTATGAACTTTGCAGAAATAGAGATTCTTCTTGAAGGTGCACAGTGGAAGGATGAGATCAATGACTATAAGTTGCAGCAAGGAAAATTCTGATTCTATAATAGATAAAAAATGTTTTCATCATGAGAGTAGTCTGATGTGGCCTGGGAGAGGCTGTGAAGTCTCAGTCCTTGCAGATACTCTGAACTTGACTGGGCAAAAGCCTAAGCCACCTGATTTAAGCTGACCCTGCTTAGATTTGGGGTTGGACAAGATAGTCTCCAGAGGCCTCTCGCAACTTACTTTAATATATAATCTCTGCCCTCCAAACAACCACATGAAGTAAAGCCCCCCCCTCATTCCTTCCGTAAAAAGTAAGGAAGCTTAAGGCATTAAGGCCTTAAACTAAGCACAGCTCCAAGCCTCAGATTTGCAAATGCTTATATACACAGTTTTAGTTTAGCATATTGCAGCTTATTTCTACTGTCCAGTATAACACAGCTTCAAGATATTAGAGGTATGAGCAAATCAATACTGACAACTACTTCTTGTAAAGGTTTGTTAACATTTGCAGTTTGTTAAGTAAAAGCTGTACAGCTGCAATAATGCCATACTTGGGGCAAATTTCTTCTGGACTATATTCTGTAGTAGGCAAATAGCCTATGGTACACCTTGCACTGCTGTTTCTTAGCTGCATATCTGAACCAGCCAGAATAATGCTGCCTCAGGGAGAGCTCTGCAATTGCATCCCCCATTTGCACTTACCCCTAGGGAAGCAGCAGCTAGAACTCTATCAAGCCTTGCTGGGCCATACACTGGAGGGACAAGGAGTTAAAAACACAGGAGAAGGGCTGGAAATCACTGCTAGCACATTATTTGCCTTGAAGTAGGCAATCTAGGTAGATGAAAATTGGTGGGATCAGTTGATCTTGCTGAAATCTTCTTTGTCATTTCTGGACAGGCACCCTCTCACAGTATGAGGCAGCCAGATCCAAAGATTCTGCTGCTTCTTTGACAAGGAGAAAGCAGTTGCGTAAGCAAGCAAGTGCCTTTAGCTATATATCCTCAGAAATACATTTTTCTCTGTGCAACAAAGTTGACTGTATCATTTGTTTCTCAGAAAGAAACTCAGGTGTGTTGAAATAGAGCCTCATTTTATCTGGTTAAGATCTGTTTTCTCCTTTTTTGCCTTCTTCAGAGAAGTTCCTCTCTCTCTCTCTCTTCTTTGTAATTCAGATATGTGGGTCTCCCAGACAGCTGCTTCTCACGGCTTTTCTGAATGTTGTGTTCTTGTGGTGACATTCTGCTCATGGCAGACAGCCCCAAAGCAAAAACCTCCAGTTATTACAGAGTAATAATTTTTTCCTAATGCTGATGGCATTAGGAAAAAACGTACCTCTCTGTATACAGAGATGTGCCCATGGCAGTCCCTCTCCTAGTCAGAGAGGTGGCTCATGGCTTTCAAAAGAGCTTGTGCTGCAATATTTAGGCATGTGTATTGCAGTGTGGCTAATCTTTATTAAAGTGGTTTTCCAGCCTTTGTTAAGAAGACTTAGCCAGCGAGACTGATCCTAATTGGATAGGTACAATGTGCTCCAGATAGAGCCTCCTGCTAGTGAAATGCAGCATTTAGCATCCAGCTGCTGCCTGTTCAGGCATTGCCGAAGTTAATTCAGAGAAGCACAACTTGAACTTTTAAAAGTCTTGACCTCCTCCCTTCAGTCCAAAACTCCTTGACATAGAGTTGCTTCCACCCCTGGTGCCGAGTGCGGTGCCTAATCACCTGACAGCAAGACTGAAATGCAGAGAGGTACAGATTTCAGGGGGTGTGAGCAGGAATGCTAAAAATACCAGGCTAGAAACCTGTTTAAGCAGGCTGTACGGTGGTGGTCAGGGGAGTTTCTTAGTCTGCTTGTCAGAGGAGTTGGCAAGGAGTAGATGGTATGTACGAAACCGCTCATGCGGACAGTTTGTTGTGGAGGATCGTGCTCACCATCAACCTGAGCCCCTGGTGAATTTAACCTTTCCTGTCTGCCAGCAAAGTGATGACAGCATTTACAAATGCTCCTGCCTGAAATGCTGGTGTGCATAATTCTGGCACAGCCAGTGGTCAGCAGAATATCTGAAGGATGAAGCAAACCATCGGGTCTGTACCTAGGCCAAAGGGCCTGCTCCTTCATCAACTCCTTCAAGCCATTGTGGATTTGGGGGAGATGCATGTGTAGGTTCTTCCTGCAGCTAAATCTCAAGCTTGACACTCAACACATTAATTTCAGTGAATGTTTAGCCATAGTCAAACCTCACGTTAAAAGCAGCGGCCAAAAGCCTAAACCAATAATGGATCTCATCAAAGAAGAGGTTCCCCATCACTCTCCCCACACTCTCTGGTCCAACACCCTTGTGAGAAACCAGCCATTTGCAACAGGGAGAAAGCTGAGTGTATTGCAGGTTGCACAGACGGCCTGCTTTCTTCTTCATTCCTGCTCTTTGTGGTTATTTGTACCTGCAAACATTTAGACACCAATCAGTAATGTTTATTCAAATCCCTGCCTCTGCTGTTTCCCCTTTAACCGTAAAAGGCTTGCTAATACAGTAGGTAAAAGACCTGCCCTCAATTTCAAAGAACAAAGTAATTAACAGTACCATATCCTGGGGATGTAATGAAAAGTTCTAGGACAATTTAGAAGAAGCCAATAAATACTCATTAAGACCTTTGAAATAAACTTATCATGATGTGCCATCAGCTTTACAAGTGGCCACATTACACAGATTTGACTAGCATGAACAAATTAACCTCTGGGTCCTGTGTAACGTACCCTTTGGATCCAAAATTCCCAGGAAAGAAGGGGCTGCTTGAGGAAAGCATTGAATGTTAACATTTGCTTTAAATAAATAAAACTCCAAACCCAAAACCCATGAAGAAACAATACAAAAGGAATTTATGGTAGTCCCCAGCTGCTGACAGCTTTGCTTTATTCAGTGCTTACTAGTACCAGTGAGACTTCTATGTGAACGGAGTTTGAAGGGTGAGAGTAAAGGATTCAGGTTTTGTGCCTTTCATTTAATATCCAGGGTGTCATTATAAACAGTCAGTCTTCAAAGAGGGAGAAAAAAAAAGAATCAGCTTTCAACAATACCTCAAGTAAACCCACCAAAACAAGGTCAATGATCTGGGGCATTTCCAAGTGTACGTAGAGGAACACTGCACTTTAGAGACAGAGGGCTGCAGGGACTATTCACACAGATAAACAAAAGGCTGGTAAGACAGCTAATGGCAGCCAAATTATATATATAGGCATTTTTTTTCTCCCTATTTTTCTTTTCATTTAAAATTGTTTCCTTTTGTTCTGCAGGACAATGGGATGCTTGTGCCCTTTCTCACAGTCCCACTGTGTGTATTCTGAGCAGCTGATATTTATCTGGGATTGTGATTACAGTGCTTCATTGTCTCTTGGGTGTTTCAAAAATGAATTAAGATAAGTCAGCATATTGGGGAAAAGACTGTTCTGTGAGAGATAAACCACGCTATTTCACAGGGATACATGGATTTGACCATACTGTCCACAAATGAACAGTACAAGCGAATTTATGACTTCAGAGAAAACATAAACACTGAGCTAAAGATGTCTCAACTGGCATCAGTACAGAGGGGACATGACTTATACTGGAATTCCTCCAGAACTGAGATGATCTCTATACTTTCTGTTGTATTTATGATAATTGCCACCAGAATTCATCAATATGCTTTGGGAACACAGATGCTATCATAACAATAAAACAATTCGATTAATAAAAATATCTCTGAGCTCCCAGTCAGCAATGTGCAGAGGATTTCTGCTATGGAAATATTTGGGTGATGTTGACTCATTAGGGCAGCCTCCTCTACAGCGAATAATGAAGACATGAGCTGCAGGAAATAACATGAACCCCTGAACCACCTGTGGATCACAGCCTGAACCCCTCAGTTTCTGGTGAAATTAGGAGCCAACTCTGTTTATTGAAGCATGATCTATGCTGTCCTTGAATTACTGCCCAGAGAAGAAATCCCACAAGACTGGAAATCCACCAGATTCTGAAGGTGATCTTTTCCAAGAATCCAGGTTTTCTGAAAAGGTTCAGCTGAGCTTTTCTTGCAGAAGGCCACAGGTGAAAGCCCACAACATTTAGAATGAAGGCACCCAAATTCAAATATGGGCTTAGCAAAACTAAATGCCAGTGTCAGCATGTCTCTAGCATATGAGGGCTCTTCTTTTTTTTTGCTTACAATGCAGCCTCTAAGTTCGAAGTACAAAAGGCATTGCTTCCTTCAAGTGGTTTGTGATAAGGGCATAAATCTATTTAGCTTAAATGACACTGCATTTCTAAACCGCTTAGTGGCAGAAGCCATTTTGTGGGAACAGAAAAATTTTAGGAAATTGTTACAGGGTTTCCTGGAAATATGCTCCAAATTCATACTCAGGGTCACAGTCAGGGTGCTCTTGCTATCTCAGACCACCTGCTTACGAAGGAGGCTGTTGTCATAGCCTCCTCCTCACCTTTCTCCTCCTGTACAAAAAGCACCAAAGCCCAGCCCTCCTGCCTCCAACGTGATGGTATAGTGCACCTGATTTCTCCTCTTCTGTGACAACTACACAGATGTGTGTGTTTAGACAGAGCCCAGGGCCCTCCCTCACAAATTATGAAGGTGTTTTACACTGATAGAGGTGTGCTGAAAGAGAAAGGTGAAGGAATGCCCTGCCAAGGGCTTCTGACATTTTTCACATCAGAAAGGTCTCCTGCTGCTGAGGCTGGTGCCATTCCTCTGAGTGCTTGTGGGCATCACTGGTGTGCGTGTGAGGGAAGTCCTGGGGACACCTCCATGGATATGCTATGGGCATTTGGCACTGCCCAGCTGCCTTCTCAGAGGACCCGTAACTGACCTGTAGCTGCCATGCCAAAAACGTGTCTGAAGCACCCCAGAGTCACCAGGTATGTAAACACAAGTTAATTTGCTATCAGCTTGAGCTGTAAGGACTACAGACTGTTCCCAGGGATGCTGCAATCTACCATCCCTCCAGGTGCTGCTGCTGACTTTGTCTAGGAAAGGTGATTTCTGCCACAGCGAGAGGCAGGAGAAAAAGAGCCACCAGCTCTTCCTCCTTAATGTAAAGTGGAAGAAGGAGGATGAAACTTAAGATACAGGAAAGTATTTTAAACCCAGGCCTGCAGCTCTCAGCTAGGAATGACACAGTGCACAAACGGGATCCGAAACATCATTGTTTGCACACCATGGGGAAAATGTCAATCCAGTGCTTTAGGATCCTCCCTCCTTCTTCAGCCAGTTTCTATCAAAGGCTCGGCAACTGCAGGAACCAGTAGCCTAGAAAATGGCACATCATTAAACCTCTGCTTGGCTTCAAAACCTCACTGCCACCAGGGAACAGAGGGATTTTGTTTAAAATGCCTTTAAAATACACGCTGCCATTGAAAGGGGCTGCTCATCTTGGCTCAGTTTTGTGCAGATAATTACATGCTTTCTCCCCTGCTTTACTGATGGGGCTGGTACCCACCACAGAGCTGGTCAATGAGGCTAAGTGCCAAGTCAGGACAGCCACCTCCCAGCTCTGGTGTGATCCTTCCGGCTGGGGATTCCCTCACGTGTGAATATTGTACTTTTATACTCAGAGGCAATGCCGAGTGCCAGATACATACAGCCCTGGCTCTTCTGTGAGGAGGCAATATGATTTAGCTCTGCTGTCACGAGCTGTGTGCAGCTTATAGGGAAGAGGAAAGCTAAAATTTCCAGTTATAAGGCTTCTCCCTGCATCAAGACTGATGGCTGTCTCATGCAGGAGGAGGAGGTGACAGCAGCTTGCCGCAAGACTCGTGTATACCATAGCAGCAGTGGCAGAAACAAGGATTTTCTTTCAAATGCATTTCATAGAAAGAGCTGTTTCTCCTGCCAGCTTGCAGAGTATGGGGCAAGGATGATGTGTGGCTCTCAGGAAAGCCAGCTGAGTAACCCTGCATCTCTCATCTTCAACAGACTTAAATGAAAGGCCTTCTTTTCCCTGGAGTAAATAATAACAAACTATGCAAAAAACACCTTTCTGCTGCTGCTGAAAACCTGTTTTCTGAAGTGTAGTATGAATGTCTGCATTTACTTTTCCTCAAACTCAAAGAACTTAGAGGAATTTTTGTCACATGCTGATAATTAATTGCCATCTATCTGTTAGGAACTTGTCTTGTTCAGGTACCATGTATCCTGCTTAGCCTAAAGTCTCTCTACAATATATTGGAAAAGGATATTTGTATCATCCTGTGCTTGGCTAAGAGATAGACCGCTGTTTACCTGTGCTCTTAACTAATTAAATTAGCAGATGCACCAACATGGTCAGGCTTGAAAATTGTGCCTGACACATCCTGCCAGATCTACTGCATGTTTGCTTATGTGCATGCTGATGACCTCTTCATCACCTGTACAGTGGGTCCAAGGTGTACAGAACACACTGAGCTGACTCAGCTTATTCACCAGCCTCTCTCCCCACGTTGTGCAATGCACATTTTCCAGGAAATGGGCGTTGCACAACCCTGGCAATGAGGCTCAGAACGTGGTCATTCCTCACACCCCAAGCAGGAGGGCAATAAACACCCAAAGCAGTCCCTACCCCTAACACTGGTACAGTTGGTAGGACTGAGCTGGAACTTCAGCTCAAACAGTGGCTCTTCAGTCTTTTGATGGCAAGAATGAAGAACCATCTCTGCGACTCTTCCAAGAGCTATGACCATCTACTATGACTCAGCCAATGGAAACATTCGTGATTTCTGTTGCTTGGTATTGCCATGTACATAACTGTAAGATAACAGCTGTGTTTTGGAGAGTTGAAGGGGAAAGTCTGGATATAGAGGCACTCACCATGAAGTGGATGGTCCACTGGTAAAACACATAGCTGATCTTCCTCTTCCTCATGTTTTCTTTTGCCTTCCAGGCATTCACGTGCCGTGTCCTCACCCAGGAGGGACACTGGACTGGCAGTACGTCTTCTGCAGTGAGTTGCCTGCACTCTCCTTGCTCTGGCCATGGGTGTAGCACATGTGGTGGGAAGAAGCATTTTGGCTGAAGGTAAGTCACAGTCAGACTGACTCCTGCTGCTGGAATCTGTGAAGGACACAGCACAAGACACCTTTGAATAAAGCAAACAACTGTTCAGAGCACCTTCTAGTTGGTGTGAAAAAAGTGGTCTGGATACTCCATCATTCAAACCTGATCATATTTAAAATTGCCCTAATCCTTCTGTGCTGTACTTCCATGCCAAGATTACCCCATGTTGCAGACACAGGATCTCGATGAACTTGATCCCCAAATCTTACCTGTTCTCTGCTTCCCTCCACCTTAAAACTTTCAATGGTCCTTATGAGAGAGTTTTTAAAAAGGGCTGTAGAAATAAGGAGACATAACCAAAAGATCGAGAAATCTCAGCTTCCCCATCAGTATCCAAATTAGTGGCTGCCTTTTTTGAAGAACTTGGAAGCAGAGTAGATATTGAGCTGCCCTGGAAATCTGTCAGCAAGACGGCCATGGAATTTGCTGGATGCCAAATGCTTTTAAAAGTCTGGCCCTTTTTCTTAAGTGTCCCTGTAGGTACATCTACCCTATAGGAAAATAGGGCCAATGAATAGGCTAAAGGCCAGTGTCTTCCCCAACTCAGGTCCATCTGTCCTTTCTTCTCCATCTGGGCTGCCTGCTGCTCTGATTTAGTCATTGGACAATTCTAAAGGCAGCCTTTGCCCATGCTGTCAACATTTCCCATCTGCCTTTGTGACAGGTGATGCTGGTGATATCTAGGAAGGTACTGACAGCCAACTCATCTTTGTGAAATCACCTGCATGCTCTTGTTGACAGGACAAACAGGAGTGTGTGTTGGCCTGTTTTCATGAAGTGCAGCTTAGATTTGAGCATGGACATTATAAACAATCTCTAAGGTAACCTCAGCAGTGACCAGTGATGACATATGCCAGGACACCCGACCCCAGGTGCTGAGGAAATTGGCCCCAGAAGCCACAATATTTCTTCAGCCATGGTGCTGCCTTAGTAATAACACCATTACCTCAGCTTGTAGCAGGAGTACTGCAAAAATCTTCCAGATGAGTTCTCTGCCCTCATGAATGCAGTATGAGTTCTTACTCCTTATAAATGTAAGCAGACCTTGCAAAGCCCTGCACTGAAATATAACAGGCTGGAAAGCCTCGAGGTTTAAGGTAGCATCCCAAGAGAGTTATACCAAATACCCCACACTCCACCTCCCTTTTCTATATTAAAGCCTTGCCACAAACCCTGATGCTGAATGTTTGATGTGCTGCCTTTGGTAGTTGCAATCATGGCTCAGCTGACTCTTCAGAGACAAGACATCTGTGTCTGTGCTGCTCTAATGGCAAACCCAGAAATTGCTCTGGGTTTTCCTCTGCTCCAGTTCTCCTCTGTGCCTGGATTTCTTTGCTTGGAAAGCCAGAGAAAGAGACAACACATAAACATAATGCACCCATTGGGGAATTTGGTGTGCATGACCCAGGAGCAAATATGACAGTACAGGTTTGCCTGCTATTACTGCCAAAGACCATTAAAATCCTAATGGAATAATGGACTGCACTCCTGAGCAGTCTCTCACATCTAGGCTCTGGGGTTTGCTGCACCTGTGGCCAGTCCCCTCTCCCCTCTCATACCTAAATGGCAGCAGGTGTGAACCACTACAGGCTGTACTGGAAGAAACTCCACTTTTTAATATACATTTTACGTATATATATATATTATATATGTGTGTTGTCACATCTGGCATTAGCAAAACATCTAACTTTTTAGACTTGTTAGAGATTTATTTTCTCAAACAAACAAGTTATATTTGAAAGCAGCTTTGGAGCAATGATAATTGTAACATCTGGAGACAAAATACCCAATTCTGATTCTGCCCTAAGAGCTCACACAATAGGGATTTAATAGAAGGTTGACACTTACATCAAGAAAGCAAAGTTATAAGAGCTCCAAAATTTAGCCAAAGCCTCATTTCACTAAAGGATAATTGTTCAAATGTTACCTATTTAAATTATCACCATTCTTTGAGTAACCTTCTAAACACAATTACATGTGTCCAGTCATGTGGACATTAAAAACGTGGCCCACCTCTGCATTTGAGGCACACTGTGCAAAATGGGACTCATTTTATTCCTTTAGTATCGACTAACTTTGAGTTTTCTGGTGAGAAAACAGGTGAGGTTTTGAATAATATTTGTGGGATAAAGGAGAAGGATAGACCTGGGAACAGTCACTAGCATGAAGCAGGGGTTAAATAATAGATGATCAGAGGATATCAGTACTGGCACAGGTTCTTAGCCCAGGATTTCTATCTCGGCTCCCATCCTTAAATTAAGGACTGGTTGCACTCCTTTACTAGATGTAATGCTGTGAAAATTAATACATTACAAAAGTGATGATGCTTATATCCTACAGTAATGAAAAATGTAAGGGTACCTAAGCAAGGTGCTCTTATGGGGAGTGATTAAAGCTTTCTAAGAATGACATTAGCCTTTTCTAAATTATAGAAGACTTTTCATATGTCTTTATCCTTTATATACAACTTTCCTCCCCAAAAGTTTTCCCTGAGATGTTCACGTACCTCAGTGATGAGCACAATTTATATATGAGCACAGATAGAGTAATTACAGACTGAAGTAGGAAAAACAGGGAGGAAATGGAAGACAGTCCTAGGCAGATGGGAAAATGCCAGTGTCTCAGTGAACTGGTGAAAAGGAGTGGGAGGATCTGTTGTTTGAGACCAAAGAAGTATAAACCTTAAAGAGAGGCTGAATTAATCAAGGAATTTTCCTGGAGGATAAGACTGAAGGTAGATGATTCTGCATTAGAGCACATAGCTGAAAGTTAGGAGCCACAGTCCTGTTTGCATTGCAGCCCTCTCCAGTGTTTGTTGCTCTGAGCAAGTAAAGAGACTGTCTGAAGTGGCTGCTCTTTAGGCCAGCTCCAATTGTTTTGGTACACATTCACATGACTCCAGCAGGGAGCTCTGAAAAACACCTGTGAACTGGCATGGAGCAAAACTTCCTCCAGGGAATGTAGTTTTCTTTGCTTTTTTTTTTTCTCACCCCCAGTGAAGGCAATGACATTTCAGCCTAGCAGAACATGAGATATTTGTTACTGTCATGCACAGAAATTACTTCGACTTGTGGCTTGAAATGGTCTTTTTGTCTTGACTTTCAGTTGAGTAGGAAAGGATGGACAATTTCAGGCAAGATAGCAGGGTTTCACTTTGAAAGCAGGAGGTTCTTTCAGATGACCTAAGTTCCATTTAAAACTTGTTGTGTAATCACTAGAGAGAGACAGACCTGTGGAGGCACAAGGTTTATGATTTTAGGGTCTTACTAAGGCTGTGGACAGGGAAGAGTCTATCACTGAGAAACGAAAGCATCTTTGTATTGTGTTGTATTTCTTTTTCTTCTACATATTTTTCTGTCTTTCCTTTTTTTTTTTTTTTTTGCTTTCCAGGTGTATTGTTTTTCCTTGTAATAGGTGGGGTGAATTGGTCTTACTGGCCAGATGGTATCTGTTCAGTTAGATTCCTTCAGTTTGTTTCCTCTTCAGTGATAAAGCTGGGTGGAGTGTTGCTAAAGGTGAACAATCACCATATTGACATTTGTGTGTGAAGTGGTGGTTGTATTCGTATTAATTTGCATATCCTTAACATGATGAACATAACACAGGCAGAATGACGAAATTACCCTATCTGTTAATGCTTTCACTCTTAATTTCCCAGGTGTAACACTCTCATCCCAAGATCTCCCTGACTTGATAAAGGATCTCCTGTTGGTGAAACCTCACTGGCAGAAACCAGGGGAGTAATGAACAATCATTTCAGATGTAATTTCAAGTGCACTGAAATCAGGTTCCCAGGAATTTTAGAATAATTTTCTTTTTCTGAAATAAGCCTGATATTCTCCTGTGTTTCAAGTGGAAGAGCTGGAACAAGGGAGGAGATCAGCACTCACTGGGTGTTTAATTGTGTCCCTTGCAAAGGCCATGGTTACCCTTTCTAAGCATTGGGACAAAAGGATGAGAGGAAGAGCACAGGCTGCATGCTAAAATGTCTCCTTGTTCATAATTTGGTAAGATTCTTTCAAAGATTGCAGCAGGCTTCAACAACTGCAGCTCCAGGTCCTCTAGCAGTTGTGTTTACGCAGTGAACTCCCCCATGGCTAACACTGCAACTGGGAAGCCAAATGCTTCAGAAAAGACTGCACACTCCTTGTTCCAAGTCCCACTGGAATTACACTCACAAAGACATGTGAATTTAGGAGTCAGGCCCAGACATTTTCCCACACATGATCAAGTCCCGCACCAGCTTTCTGTGAGAGGCTAGCACTGTACATCATAACACCTTTTTTGTCAGAGACTCAGAATAATTTATAATTTTTCTAATTTATAATAATTTAATTCTAATTTAATTCTAATTTATAATAATTTAATTCTAATTTATAATTTATCATTTATAATATTTTCTAATTTAGAATAAGTTAGAAGCAACTTCTAGAAGTCATCTGGTCCAGCACCCATGGATTTTCTCGGGAGTCTTGGTTTGCACCCCTCATTTAGAACCATAGGTTGGAAGAGACCTTTAAAATCAATGAGTCCAAACTTTAGACTACCAAGTCCAGCCATTTCTGACATTCTGCATCTTCTGCTCCCCAGGTCCTACCCATCTCCTCAGCTCAGAATGGCTAGATTTAGATTCCAGGACAACTGTGATCTTGGTACTGAGACTGTCTACATCAGATGATAATTTTCGGCCTCAGTATTTAACTTACGGTAGCCATGAGTATGTATGTGGTGCCATACGGATCTTCCTGTCTCTCATGAATCATGGCTTTGCTCAGATACATACCCTGTGGGATTGTGGGGAATGTTCTTAAAATCCATAGTAAGATGTAACTAAGCCCTGGCCTGTAGTACTTCCTTCTTTGCTGCTGCTGAACTGTTATGAGAAAGCAACTGGATTTGTATCCTATTCTGGAATTTCCAGCAAGTTCCCTAGCTCATTTCAGTTCCCTGACCTTGGCCAGCACTGAGCCATAATAGATGCGGCTGACTATTTACACAACTTTTTAATGCCAGTGTTATATGGCATGAAGCTGAATGACTTAGAGGAAATACAGTAATTATCCCTAGATGTACAGCACAGAGTACTGCACTTCTGAAATAAATATAACTTATCCAAATAAATCACAGTTCTGCTAGGAAAGCAAAGGGTAATGAACTTAGGTGTCACATTCTTAGGTAAGAAACAAGTAGTGAAAAAGTTTTGCTTTCATTCTTTTTTTTAAATATCCTTGATCAATTGCAAAAACAAAGTACAACATTCTAGAAGATTTCTACAGCTTTCCCATTTTCCCATTTCCAGTAACAGTTAAGTGTATCTTCACTTGTATATACTCTTTTAATTAGTTAATATTTTACATTGCCTTAAGTTTATGAATCCAGCCTTGCTTTCTAGCAGAGGAGAGAAGAGTCACTATATTCTCTTGCTACAGCTGCAGTCTCTCTCTGGCTAGGTGGTAAAGCAAAGCCAAAGGCAAGGCCTGGTGGTTCTGCCTGCCTACATTGCTTTCAAGATGAAAAACTGGCTGTATGCTCAGGTGGAGCAACTTGGGGTGAGGCTGCACTGGCAGTGCAGGAGTGCAGCACCAGGAACCCACCATGTCCTGCATGCAGATTTGTCAGACCCTTGTGCTTGCAGTGGCCAAGACACACTCAGCCAAGACACACAGTGAAACTGGGCTTCAACATACTGATTGTGAAAAAGACAATATCAAAAGGTCCTGTCTCTGTTCCCAGAGAAGAGTCTCATGCTCTTAAAACACAGTTTTAAGGCCCATGTTATGAACAAGCACTGACTGAATTTTCAGTGGTGTTATTTGTCTCACTTTAGATGCAGTGGCACAAAGGAAAGGACTTTCAGCTCACAAAACAACACTGCCAGAGCCCACAGCAGCATTTCTCCCCCTTCACAACCTGGCACCTTTGCTCCTTCGGCACATGGGCCCCACTGCACTCACACCAGCATCAGCCATGTCCTTATCCACCCCTACAAACCACCAAGCCCTTGCTTCTTTCAGGGCTGGTTGTCCAGTTCCAGTTTGCAAAAGCAGCTCAAGAAAACCTCCAAATGCTGCAGTCCTCCAACAGTACCAGTGGCAAAACAGGCAAGCAATTCTTGCCAAAGCCTTCAGCAACCTTGTTTTATCTTTGAAATAGCTTTTTCTTTGAGAAGGAAGCTGTACCTCCAGATGACCTCGAGAGGTCCCCCCAAACCTCAGTAATCCTATGGTTCTGAGAAAAATCAGCAGAATGCTCTCTCCCCCATACACAGGTTTCCACGGAAAGCTGCGGTTACTGGCACAAAGGCAGCAGGGGTATGTTCAGCCCCAATGCTGGGAGATGAGTGGTGGGCTGACTGTCACATGGTCAGGAGACAAGTTATCCTGTGTCAGAGATGAACAAAAAAAAGTCCAAATCTTGTGCAAAGCATGATGGAGAGGCAGTGTTAGGAAGCTGGAGTCCAACCCCAGTGACTAATGTTACACTAATGAGTAGTTTCTCTCACCACTTAGGTCTTGTTTGCTTTCCAGTCCAGGTCGGTATCCAGTTTGGACATAAAAAGAGATGAATCTATATGAATAGGCAATGGTTTCTTGGACTGCCAGGTTTTTGGAAAAAGACTCTCCCCCTTACTGATGGGTGGTTCATCCAGTGTCCTGGAAAACAGGGTCTTGATCCATGAAAGGATCTCTCTATATCAGAAAAAATAAACTGTAGCATTAAGCTTTCTTGAAAGCAGATGAGTGAGAGGTGAGTGAAAATTTTCTGTCAAAATTATAGGTAATTTCTTGTTTAAGTGGATCTGCTTGTATACATAAAAGATCTCTTTCTCATGGAAGATGCAGATTGAAAAAGAAAAAGAAATACTAAATCCAGAAAATGCTGGACATTGTTCTTTGTTTAACAGAAGGAGACAATTTCTGTGAGGGTAGAAGTTTACTCAAGGCCAGAGTAACTAAACTGTGAAAACTGAAGTAAAAAAGTCTAATGCACTTGCTGGTTTGCTAAGATCAAAGTCATGCAAGTTTTCTACTAGCTGTTTTTATTTAGTTCATGAAAGAACCTAGTGTCTGTGATGATAAGACGAAATGATTAAACATATATGCTTTCTCTTTTCTTATTCCAGCAATTGAGTTCTAACACTCCTATAGCTACCATTACCCTGACAGACCATTTCTCCTGCTTGAGGGTGAGTGGTCAAATTTATCTGAAAAGGGTGCTGATATGAGATTTGGCTGTAATTCCAGACGACAGTCAACTCTTGATGTAAGTGAAACTCCAAAGATTTCGTTAGAGTTGCAGCAGTCTTAGGCTCGCTTCCTGAGTCTCAATACCTGTCTTTCTTATGACAAGCATTTATTTCTCTCCCCCTCCCACCAGATAACAAGAGTATTGTTTTTTAAAGGGAAAGATGCTGTATTTTTAAAAATAAGCACTCCTCACTGAAGAGAGCTACCTGAAATAACTTTCCAGGTTGCATACTCACCCCTCCAGTGACATTGGGGCTTTACAATGTACAAAACCCCAGAGTCCAGTCTACTGCAAGGTTGAAAGCAAATTATTTTTTAAATATTATTTCTCTATATAGAATGAATAATTTGTACCTGATAAGGGAAATCCCATATTCCTACAAAAGTTAAAGAATAAAAATTCTGCATAATTAAACCTGACAGCTTTAGGGATCAAAAAGAAAGGAGCATTTTCATTAAGTGTTATAACTGGTACCTACCAAAGGCCACCGGTGACCCTGCTTTTAGGGACGGAGGTCTCTCAGCGTAGCTACTTCTGTTCCTGGCTTCACTGTTCAGGGCAGTGCTGGCAGAAGGTTTCTTTAAGATTTCCTCAATGGAAAAGGAGAGGCTGGGCTTCGTCTGTCCAGCACGCATCCGGGGGTCCATCGTATTCCTACCAAAGCGGCCGTGGGTCACAGAGTCCTGCCGTGCTGCCCACGGTGCACCCCGAGGCACATGCAACTGCGATGGTGCGTTTCTCTCCCCACCCATGCCCGGGTGACCCGCGGGAGCGCTGGGAGGAGAAACAAAGGCGACCCACAACTCAGCTCACACGCCTGCTCCTCGCTGCTGATCAGCTTGGGACCAAGACCTGCACTGCCTGGGTCTGGGGGAAAAAACAGTGTTAGAAGTGGGGGTTGAAAGTTTTACCAACCCCACCCACTGCTGATCGTTCCCCCTGCCTCTTGGATTTACGGAGCTCTGAACAATCGTATGGCCTTGCCAGGAGGAGGTGTGCTTCTTGCAGACCCAGGAGAAAAATGCCCTGGGAAGGGTTGCCTCTTGTTGGTAAATCCTGCTTGTGGGGCAGTTATCTTCCTTTTCTGCTTTCAGGCTGAAGCCTGCGAAAAGCCCACTGGATTTGTACCATTATGGAGTTAAGAAAATAATAGGCAGGACAATTACTTGTCCCTCGGGCCATTTACTAGCAAGAGAGACAACCTGTAAACTTCTTTTGCATAAAAGGAGGTGTCACATATGAAAAGCCTCCTCAGCAGCAGTTCCCAGTATCTAGGATCCTTCAGCCATCCCTCTCAGTCATCAGCTTTGCTTCAGATTCTCTTTTCTTCTATTGTGAAAACCCTTTGAACTTTCCAAGCAGGTGCTTTTCAACATCATCCCATCTTATCAGTCACAAGAGAAAAAGAGATGGCCTTTGCAACACATGTAGGAATAGGAATTAGTGCCCTCTACCCCCCACCTATACTTCTAAAGAGAAAACTTTCCATCCTGGACTATGAGGCCAGCTAACTTGATAATCATCCCACCAGTTGCTTTCACCTCCCAATTAAGCATCCAGCACAGCAGGAGATTTTCTGGTTAATAAGGGTGAATACCTGTGATTCCTCTCCTGAGCCACTTCTATCTTCTTGTTAATTTTTATTTTGGGAAGAATGTGGTTAGATACACTCCTGTTCTTTCCCTCTCCCTCCCCCCAGGGGCATTTCTTGCCTTCTTCTGGGATTGCCCCTCACCTTTTAAATTGCTATGGTTTTTTCTCCCTCTCCTGTTGGTTCTTCTCTGTGCCTTCCTTATCAGGCTCTTATAATTGTATTGGCAGTCCCTGCCTTATTTGTCCAGTGAACTGACAATTCTTGAGCTGATATCCCATCATATGACCTTTTCATGGAGTGGAGACCAAAATTACTGTGTAACCAGGGGGCAATAAAGCACACCTGATAAGATGAAAGGCTTTCGGCTTTTTCCAGATTCTAGATACTGGAAAAACAGTGGGGGTGATGGGGAAAAGAACAATGGAAGAGGTTCAGAATGGTGCAGCCAGTCGTGATGAAGAATATTTAATTATCTGATTTTATTAATCAAACTCCTCCCCAGGCGACAGGATAAACCAGTGAGCGTCTTTCACACTGTGACACACGTGGGGTAGAGTGAGAAGTGTTTTCCTTTGTTCCTCTTGCATCCCTCTGCCATTTCTATAAAGGAGGATCTTGTGCCTTCCTGGTTGTGTGATGAGGTGGCAGCTGTTGTGCAAAAGGCCTTGTGGCCCTCTCCACTAAGCAGGGAACATCTTCCTGTTCCAGTCCCTGAGCTGGGGGAATGCCTCTCTAGCCAAGCTTTGTCCTCTCCAGCTTTGCTGCCAGAGTCTGTAATCCCAGCTGGGCACACAAATAGGAATGTGTCCCCCTTCTTTGCTTAGGCAGAATGAGAGATTGGGTAATTTATGGGCTGAGAACAGGTGAGCATGCTGTCTGTATGCAGAGAGAAGAGAAAGAAAGGTGCTCTGAATCTATACCCTGGATTAAAAGTGCCTATTTAATAACAGGGTTTCCCTTTTTTCCTTGTGATTCCTGATTCAAAATCCATGAAAAAGCACAAGGAGAAACCTAGTAAATTCTTTTACAGACACCCTACTTTCCCTACCCCGTTTGCCTGAGGCACTAAAAAGGGAGCCACTCTTCTTGCTTTCTGGCTTCCTATAGAGCAATGGCTTCAAATCTTACTCACTTCTCAGATGTCTCAAGTTGATAGTCCTTGACCGAGCCTTCACTGTATCAATTTAATATATATTACAGTGCCTGAACTCTCTGATGTTTACAGTGCTACCTTTTACCTGAAAGTTTCAGGCACAGGAAAAACAGATCTAGGGACATCTGTTTTTTAAGCCTCCCCTGCTGCCCATTTTTCCAAAGGATCTATATAGGTGCAGGAGTAAAGCCTATGGATTTGTCTGCTTCAATTATTAAATGAAGCAAGGCCACATTTTCCTTTGCAATGGAAAACTTTGGCTTTGGTTTGTTGTTAAAACCTAGGTGTTCAAGGGGCTAATTCTTGCTGCAGGGGCAGGAGGAGGAGGAAGAGGAGGATTTCACAGGTAAGTCTGATAGGTCCCAGTACTCTTCATGAGAGGACTAATATGTTAGGGTAAAATAGCTGAGTAAATTAGCCTAGAGACTCTCAGGGCAAAAAATACTCCTCCTATCCCTCTTCGTTGCCCCAGCTCCATTTTTGATGAGTTAAACACCCACTGTTTCGAATGGAAGAAACGTAGCCTTCTGGCAGAAATACATGCACATTCATGTTAAAAAATTTCTGAGGTAAAGAGAGTTGAGACAGGCAGACTTCAAGTTTCCATCTCAGTGAAATACTTTTATTCTAGGGTCAGGAGTGAATTCAGCATTACCCCATACTCAGAGTGTCTGCACTGCCTGTCTCCACTGCCACCAGCTCGCTCTGGGCAGGCACCTGCTGAGATGATTCTGTAGTCCCATGTCACAAAATCAAATTGTGCATGTTTGTATAACTAGTTTGTCTCAGTCTGCAACTTTAAACCTCCCCGCTGGTTGCAGTGACAAGTTGATTTTCTGTGTGTGCTTAAATTAGATGCTCACATGCAAATTTACAACTTGAAAGTGTTCTTGTGAAGGCTTTATTTTTGTTCTTATTGTATTGTGCTTTTTTATTAAAACAGAAGGCAATGCCAACAGAGAAATATATTTTTGTTCTTCTGTATAGGAAAACAAAACAAGCACTAAAGTAGGAAATAGGATAAATAAGTGACAACTCTTGAAAGGGGATTAGAAAGCAGCAGTGTGATGATGCATAAATTCCATGTTTTGTGTACAAAAGTTTCTTCAGAAAAAATGTAGGTTTGATATCAAAATGTTTAAGTAGTACCAAAAGACGTGAACGTTTTACTATTTTTAATACAGAAATGGAAAAATAGTGATAAATACAATTTCATTAACTAAAAAAAAAGAGGATTAAATACTGTCTTTGGAATGACTGATCTGTCATTTGTTTTGTATTATATTTTGCTTTGTATTATGTTAAAATAAAGATGAGTGGCAAAAAATAAACCCTTGAAATGCAAATGAACATTTTGCAAATTAAAATAATTCAGTTGACCCCCTTTCTCAAATGATTGAGTTGCTGAAATGTAACAAATTATTTCTACTCAAAACAAGAAATTATTTACTTTTAAATTACCGGAGAATGAAGAAGTTATTTTTCTGCCAAGTTCTAATATGCTGGCTTTTGCAGGGTAATTTGGGGATTTTTTTATGTTTCTGCTTGACCTGGAAATGCAGATGCCTCTGATTTGTTACAATTATTGTGCTACCCGTCTAATTTAGTCTATAAATTCCTTGAGGCAGGAAACACATCTTCCTCTGGGATTGCTGTGCTCTGAAGGCAACCCTTTACAGCAGAAGGCAGCTGTCTAGAACAAAATCATGCTGTGTGGATTTTCTCAACTCATCCTCTCCGTGCCAGGCAAATCTAGAGAGCCACACAACCTCTGAGGTTTCTAAAATAAAAAAAATTCTCAAAGTGAAAAATTCTGGATGCCTAGACTTAAAATCAACTTGGGATCAGTACTTTGGAATTTTTTGTCCTATGTTGGCTATCTCAAGGAGGAAGAAGAATTGTGTTTACGCCGTCAGTCACGAAACAGGACCGTTCCTGTCCCACTGGTCTCTTCCACTGGATAAAGGCAGTAATGGGATAATATCCCACCCAATGCCTCTGAAGCATCTCCTTTAAGCTCCATTTGCAAATGTGACTCAGAGCCAGAGCTGTCCGGTGTTTATGCACAGCGTGGATGCTGCAGCTCACAGCAACTCGTCTCCTAGGGCTTGTGCTCAGTCAGCTGTTCAGAGCAAGTCAGCAAACCCAGGCAGCCAGAGACACACCGGTGCACCCGCAGCTGCAAATTACCCACATCACCTCTGGAGCCTCATGTCCTTGCAGGTTGTCTCCCATCCTTTGTGCCTTACTGGACTCTACCAATCTCCCCAGTGACATCTGAGCAGCTCTGATCTCCTCAAAGTTCAACAGCTGGCAGTGATCTAGCATAAAGCTCACGCAGCCTGCTTCTGGAGTCACTTTCACCTCAGATTTATTAGGCCCATTGTCTCTGTAGATTTCTCAAAATGCTCATAAATTAGAAATATTAATAAAAGGGACACTGTAGGTTTAAACAGATAACATTTATTATGGTTTTTTTATGTCACAGTTATTATCAATTGACATTTAAAATGGCATCATAATCCATCAAGGTGAAATGGACTCAGAAAAATATTTCTCCCAAGGAAAACCCATAACAGCAGCAGCAGGATTGCAGGAGGGGAAGGACACAAACAGTTTGAGCCCAGGTCACTGGGCCTCACATAATTTAAAGGCGTTTTTTAACAACTTCACCCTCTGTTTAATCCATTCTGGTATTTCATAATGCTTCTTCACCACTGCCAGGCCCCCTGAGCCCTTTGTAGAGGTTTTTCTACCAAAAATCTTTAGTTAATCTGTGATAGGGAGCATTTTGCTTCAAATGGAGCAGGAGCTGTTATACGTGAGAAGGGCTGGAGAGATCAAAGGTTGTCCTTTTCATAACAATTCAGGCCGTGGAGCAGCAATTGCCATGGAGAACTGTCCAGCATGGCTATAAACTAGCTTTGATTCTTTTGCTGTTTGGCTGATGGAAAGCTAAAAATAAAGAAGGAGTATGCTTAATGAGGTCCATCCTCACAAACATGGGGGAGAACAACAATTCTCTCCCCACCTACTGAAGAAGGCTACAGAATCCATATGTACAGAAATAAAACCAATTCTCCAGGGAAAAAAAGCAGGGGGGGGAAGCCCCAGAAATTAATAACAGAGTGAAACAGAAAGTCCATGACCTGTAGCTCATTATTTCAGATTGGTTGTAGCTTGGTAGTGAATATATGTCTGTAGTGATGCATGGAAACGAACTTCCTGTGAGCTGGAATGGTTCTTCATCATCCAGGTGTGGAGAAGGCACTGAACGCTCCTAGGAATCAGTGGTGCTATGCTGAGCTGCTGTTGTCCTGCAGTGGTACCAGCAATTAAAGGATTAGGCTTTCACTGCACAATTCATTAAGGAGATGCCCAGCAGAAGGTACTCTTTGAAACAGTGCCATGGCAAACTGTCTCGTTTGCCAATGAAGAGGAGACTGGCACTGCCAAACGGGCAATTAAAGGTATCCTTGGGCAAATGCCTGAGAGAAATATATCTAACATCCCTCAGGATGCACTTCTTTCCCTATATTTTCAAGAGAAAAAGCCCCAAGAAGTAGTTTAGATTAATTATCTAAAAGTTAGATGCCTGCAGTACAATACATACATCTCCCACTCCCAAACTGACCATGCAAGGTACAGATTGGGAGTGTGAGACTGACTGATTTTTTTGTTCTGTGTTCTTAACCACATGTGCTTTTTTTCAGAGAGTTTGTATGAAAAAAAAAGCACAGACAGACCAAGTAAAAACTTAGGCAGAAGTCAGCAAGGTTTAGCTGACCACCAGTGTGTTGGCTGTAAGGGAAATGTTCATATTACACTAATGGGGTGGAGCTGGCATCTGTTGTCTCATTGCTGAGAAGCCTGGTCTAGAAGTGATTCACAGCCTGGCTACAGTTTCATGGGAAGCAGCCTTCTCACACTGGGAGTATTTTGAGATTTTAAGGAATGCTCCCACACCAAACCAGAACAAAAAGTCAAACTCTGATAGACTCACAAAAGAAGGTGGTTTTTTGTTTTGCTTTGTTGGTTTTGGGGTTTTTTTCAGTTCATTAGTCTCAGCTCGATAAAAACATTTCATTTTGATCATACTAATATGTTTTCTCTTGCTGTTGTACTTTCAATTACTTTTCCACCGTAATCAATTCATTTTTAAATAAAGCAGTAATCTTGAACATGGCAAAATGACCTTTTAAAGACTATTGGAACAACATGTTTCAAGAACATGAAGAGTTTTTAAAATTTATTTTGTTTTAATGAACAGGGAATCCAAACAACCCCAGCCTGGTAGTGTAGAGCTCTGTGTGTGCAGAACAAATGCACGTTTTTGCAGCTGACCCAGTTTCCTGGTCTCATAAATGCAAAAAAAACATTTAGGGAAAGTTGTAGTATGTATGTTTTTCCTAAGGCTGCTGTCTGTCCTGATTAACAGGATGCATAGTTAACTATCACATTGTGTTGTTAAACCCACTTTTTTCTGTAGGTATTTTTTCTCAAATTCAGCAGTCCGGTCTGTGAGGTATCCTGGAAAACAGTTACTGCATAGATAATTTATGTGGGAATAAAGAAATTCTATGCTGCATATGTAAGAGGGTTTTTATCTGCCTGGGATGGTCACCGATTTCAGTGTGTATGGGTTTTCCAACCTTAGCTTTTTCTAAAATTGCTGTGATTTCCACAAGGAAAAAGCATTACTGTGTCATAAAGTTCCCAACTGGCTCTGACACCCTGCATGGATTTTAACCACCTTTCACATGATAGGCTTTGTAAACAGAATTGTGAAACAGTGCTTTAGTTACCTCTAATTAATTCAATGTTCAGGCTGACAGAGCTAGTATTAGGGGATCACTGCTTGAACTATTTCTGCCTCTCAAAGCCAAACAGGAGAGGGCAGCATATCCTGTGGGATAAGCACACCAGTGTTGCGACAGCCCAGGTGGGGAAGCAAAAATTGTCTTACATCGTCGTCTTCCACTTTAAGTCGAGTCATTCCCAGGATGAAAAGATGTCACAGAATGAGAAGTGGTAGTCTTATACATCTGATTTGCATGCAAGGATTCTCCTGCAGTTGCTTCATACAGTAAAGCCTGTGATTTAAAAGCCAGGAACAACCTTGGTTTTTTGCGTGTAAGCTTTTCAGGGTGGGTAAGAATTACAGGAATAGAACAGAATAGAACAGAATAGACTGTTTTGGTTGGAAGGGACCTGCAGTGATCATCCAGACCATCTGCCTGACCAATGCAGGGCTGACCAACTTAAAGTATGTTACTTAGGGCGTTATCCAAATGCCTCTTAGACACTGGAGCATCAACAACTTCTGTAGGAAGACTGTTCCAGTGTTTGACCACCCTCTCAGTGAACAAATGCTTCCTAATGTCCAGTCTAATCCTTTCCTGGCTCAGCTTTGAATTATTCCCACACAGTCTAGCACTGGATACCAGGGTGAAGAGATCAACACCTTCCTCTTCACTTCCCCTCCTCACGAAACTGTAGAGAGCATCCAATATCTATGAGGAAAACCAGTAAATTAAAATCAGTTAAAAGCTGGTCCCTAAAGCTTGTTTTCAGGTGACTTATTCTAGAAAGCACAAGAGAAGCTGAGAGTTTTCCCATCTTCTTTAAACTTCTGCAGCACCCATATGTGCAATTTTAAAGAAGTTTGTAATGGGAAAAATTGAAATAATTCGTGATTTTGCCTGTCAAATACCCCAAATGGTACTTCTCCCACCAAGTGTAGGGAGTGAACTGATCCTGCATCCTCTTGCCTGACAAGACCTTAAGTATTTCAGGATGAGCTGGGATTTGTATTAATTTGAGCTGGTTTGTATTAATTTGAGCTGGTTTGTATTAATTTCTCTACAGGTCCTGAATAGAAACGGCAGGAGGGCATGAAGATATGTCCTCAGAGCCATACAAAGGTAGTCCCAAGAGGAGAATAAACTCTTTGCTGACAGAGGAATGAGAGCAACAGACAAAAAAGTCTTGATAGCAGGAGAAGATTCTGGGCAGGAACATGACACATCTGCAGAGCACACTGGAGATATTATCCTTGCAACCTATCCTGTCAACATGTCATCTTCGTCAGTGCTAAAATTCAGGTCAAACTCCATCAAGATAAAGTAAAAGAGATTGCACTGTAGCAATTAATTAGTTCTAATTACAAAACCTGAGGAAAATGTCACTTCCAAATTTAGAAAAAACATCAAAATTTCAACCTCTGTCAGGGAAAGTCATAGTAGGCTGGCCAGATGGCAAAATGGCAAAACAAGCAAACAGTCTGCTGAGGCCCTGCAAAATCTTGGGAGAGCACAAGATATCCATGTATAGACTAGAGAAAGAAAAATATCACCTGCAGGCACATGAAGGAGACATTCTTCCACTTGCCGAGGAGGTACAAGTCTCTCTTGCCTGGCAGAGCCCTCACACCTCCCAGGCTCCTTTCCCTCCACTTAGAGAGCATTGCAACTTCCCCTGTCCTATCCCTGGGGATCCTGAGAAAATGATGAAGTGCACAATATTCCTAGGTTCTCAGCATTTTGTTTTGTTTAATGGGCTCCAGTGGGAACTCCTATTAATCTACTCTGGAGGGAGGAGCTTTTGTTGTTGTTGTTGCTGCTGTTGTTTTTTACCCCCTTTCGCTTGAGGCAGGTCATGAATTATGTGCCTGATGTTCTTCCTCACTCCTGGACATCCCTGTGATGTCCCACAGGGACCCATTAAGAGCTTCCTTGCTGCATCCTTCCAGAGAAAGGCCAAATGCTGAAGTGGCAGAAGCAGGGGTAGAAAGAGGCCCTTGTGATTCAAGAATCTTCAGAGGGGAGCAGCAAGTCACTGTTAGGGTTTGGATGGGCCCATGGAGGTCTGCTGGGAAACTTGAGTTGCATACCAAAGTAAATTGTCCAATTACAGGGCAAATGCATGGTTTGGGTGGTTTTTTCCCTGAAGTTGCTCTTTGAATCATGGTATTTCTACTCATGTAGTGGCACCAGAACTCAGACTTCAGAGAAATGTGGACTTCTGACCTGCCGCTGACTGCGGATCCTTCTTTGGTCCAGCCCATGAACTGCACACTCTTGAGCTAAAGTTTAGATCCAGCTGCTAAAGCTGTCTATGCCTTTGAGGCAGAAAAGCCCTAGTTTGGTTCCTCTGGGTGACATCTAACAGAGCCACTTTCATGCACTTCAAATAAATTTCTTGCAAGAAGCCATCTCATGTTTTTATAACCACAGACATTTCAAACGTATTTCTGTATTTTCTGATGTGCCACTGGCACAGGCTATGAAAATTGTTTGGGCTATATATAGTTGGACTTTTTTCTTTTTCCCCTTGCAGTTTGTCATAGGAAAGCAACATTTCTGTAGCTTTGTGCCAACCTGGCCTCTCTTCAAGTGCACTGTCTGCTTTTTATCCATGAAATCACATACTGGAAAGTCCGTCTAAAGAACATTATTAGCTGAGGCTGCAGAGTCAAGTGCTGGAAAGCCAAGGCAATGCCAGACTGGAGATTGCTTCTGCTCATACATTAAGAGGCAGATGCATTAGGACATACTAAAAGCTTTTATAGATGGCCAAACTCCTGCAGAAGGTGGGATGATCTGTCTCACAGGCAGGACTGATGAGTTACCTGAAAAGTGACTCATTTGCATGAACTCCTTCCTCAGCTGTGGTCCCCAATCCCCTTCCCTGTGCTCGTTTTGATCCATTGTCTGTATCCTCTGCAAGTCCCAGTAGGTACTAAAACCACTGTGGCTGTGACACACACTGTGGCACTTCTCCACAGACAGAGAAAGGGGTGGAAGAGGAGGAAGCAGGTGAGAATTGTCAACTTCTGAGGGGGATGAAAGGGCATTTTTTCAGCCCAGAAAGCAAAAGACAAGAGCTGCGTGATAGATGACGCCTCCCTGTGGTTTGTTCCTGACTCATTCAGCCTCCTTTGGTGATGATGTGTTAGTCACTGGTGAGACACTGAAAAGGACTACAAGAGTAGTGTTATTTTATGATCCAGTAAGTATTTCCACGGCCTATTCTGAGGAAAAAGTGAAAATTTACCCCCACCACACATCAACATAGCACAGAGGAACTGAGCTCTGCATGGCCGAAACAAGGCACTGAGGAGCCCCCTGCACAACCAAAGAGAAATCTGGTCACAGACTGGTGAGGGTTGTTTGGGGCAGCTGGTGCAGGGTCTGTCTCTCCCCCCACCCCTGCCTACAATAGTGGTAATGTAACAGGACACTTCATTTCCTTTCTAGCTGAACACTGAAGCTTATTTGCAGTTCAGGTTGCCAAAAATAAAACCAATTGTCTGAAATATTCCATTTAGTTGCCTTATTATGGGAGTAAGATTTGAAAAATGAAGACATTTTCAGATTGTCAGTGCTCTTTTTATGGAATCCATGAAAATGGAATTTTTAAAAATGAAAAATCTTCTCTGTCTTCTTTATTTATCTGAGGAAAAAAAAAGTCCCTGTGATTCCCTTTTAGCTTTGGGTACAGCCCTTCTCTCTGCTGGACACTGACAGCAGATTCAAGCAGATGTTGCTCTATCCGTGACATGCAGGTTGTAATTTCCAGCTTCCCTTCGTGGCCAGGAGGGCTAAAAGCATTTCTTAATGAGGAAAACACAAATGTTGTTGACATCAAAGCAGAGCTGGAGCCCCAGGCACATGCCTGTGCATTAATGTGTCCTGGGCATCATGTAGATTTGTTCCTCTGGATCTGCAAAGGCAGGTACAGCCTTGTGCTCTACCCACTGGATCATCCCTGCAGACTACACACTAATTGCCATCCCTGTACTGGAGACATGCCTAGGTGAGTACACAAGGCAGTCGCTGCCAGCTTTGGTAGGGGTTTTTCTGGTAAATACTCCCTAAATTTTTTTTTCATGATAGTACACTAATGGTAGGGGTGAAATGAGGTTAAGAATCAGCTCATTATTACCTATCACTTTCTGTTTTAAAGAGTAAGTTTCTATTACTCTTTTGATGAACTATGAAGAAAATGGAGTTTTCATTACACAAAGTCACATTACTTTTACATCTCCAAATCTGTTACATTTAGTTCAGTGCTCAGTTAACAACACATGTAATGTCACTTGACAAACAGCGACATGGGAAGCATCTCTAGATCCCACTTCATGTTCTGGCAATGGTTATTTAGAAATTGTGCTACATAAACCAAAGTCTAGTGCCAAGTAATTTGAATGCTGCATTCAAGCATCCTCCTGCTCATATCTGAAGACCTCCAGTTTCACTTACACATTTTTAAAAAGTTATGTGCCCACCTTGACTGCCATAAAAATAAAATAAAAAGTTCCTTTGATTGAAATGCTGGTTGGATCAAGCTTGCAGCATGTCTGTGTGTTTTCATTATTACAGAAGTGTTACAACTACCAAATGCATCTGAAATATTAATTTTCTGAGTGTATTCTGAGAAGAGTTCTGAAGATGCACATTTTGGACTTGGGGCTTATAGCTCATAATAGAAATATCACATTTCAATAAAAATCCACCTCAGGCATAACAAACTAAATCACTAAATATTCAGTTGGCACCACCTTAATACATCACAGCTACACAGCAGTAAAATAATTACACACACACACACATAAACAGAGTCATACAGAGCCAAGGACTTTTTTCTCTTGGTAATGCAAGGTAATAGCGATACAGATGGCATAGCACAATTCACAAGAAGGAGTAAGACAGCTGGCACTGAATGCATTTGAAATAGTGTGAACAACACACAGGGAGGATTCAGTAGAAAAAAGGATGCGGTGAGGGACCTCGTCAATGCAGACATGTTGAAGCTGATGTCCAGCAGAACCAAAGTTCCACTTGGGACCCTGCAGCACCACGCCGATGTTCTTTTTGGATGTGAAAATAGCACAGTTGTTCGTGTGGAGAATCCACAGGTGACTGCACAGTTAATATCCAGCCTATGGATAATGGACATACAGAACATCAAAAAGAGCTGCAGCATAATCTTTTTATCACCTGCTTCATCCTCAAAAAGGACAGTCTCTGCCTTCCACACAAATCTTTTTACTAAGAACTTTTCACCATCTGTAACTGAGCTAACCAAACACGGAATACTTCAATCCAAAGAGAGTACAAGGGTTCTTAGCGTGTGGACCCTGAAAGACTCCACTTTTCTTTTATAATGAAGATTAATCCAACTTGCACATCTCTTCTATCTGCAGCTGCAGCAGGGAGAAAGATGGGGAAACAACGTCTTAAACCTTGAGTACAAGCTGGTTGCTTAACCTGGCTCATGCCTGCCAAATTTGCAGTTCCTTTTTGTACTAATGGTCAGCTTCTCCTCCCCCTATTGTCTCCACAGCAAATTGTTGATAAGTCTCCCTGGTGACATTTTAGAAGATCAAATACAGTGAGAGTGTTTTAAAGACACAGAGAAAACCCGAGAATTTGCACAGGCTTGAGTCTGTCTTGAGGAAGCTGCCATAAATGCAGTTTCAGAGCATTTTTATTTGCTTTCTGATTGATAAAGAGAATGATAACAAATAATTTTTTTTTTAACAAGCCAGGCAGGATGGGGATTTGAGCAGCCTGGTCTAGTAGGTGTCCTTGCCCATGGCAGGGAGACTGGAATTAGATGATCTTTAAGGTGCCTTTGATCCTTAAGGTCCCTTTCAACCCAAACCATTCTATGATTCCGTGGTATGCTTAGCCACCTTCTGCATGACAAAACACAACTAACAAATGATCTGTGTACTTTTTATGATCCATGCAGTCAAATTTCCTGCCTGTGATGATGGCTGAGTATCTGTGGACCACACACAGCTCAAGTACTGGATTTCAAGGGCGCTAAAGACCTTTACACATGGAGGAAATAAGATTTTTGCCCTTCTGCATTCCTCAAATAAACTTAGTTCACTGCTGAGAAAAGCACTAGGTTTTGGATCACACTACTGAAGTGCAGTGGGAGTATTTGGAGGAACACAGACAAAAGGAGTTTACATTTAGAAATTGTGCAATGTGCATGATTCAGGTGTTGGCTGGCCTGGAATATTGATCGGGTGAGGGTTTTCCTTTTTGGCTTAGAATTGCAACTGTTACAAAGCTTTCCCATTGAGGTTGATTTTATGCCTCATTTGGCACCTGAAGTTTCCCCCAGGCCAAATAGTACACGTGGTAGGTCAGAGGTAAAGGGAATGGCTCTGTGTCTTCCCAGGCCCTCCTGAACATCGTGGTTGCCTTCAACGTTGCGGTGGGTCCTTTCCATGCAGCCCAGGCATGTGTCTTTCAGACCATGCAAACATGAGTAAAGGTGGAAGCTGTCTGCTTGGAAACATGCTTCAGACTGATGGAATTTTCTACTATTGTGGATAATGTAGTCATACTATTCACAGACTTTGTGTTCTGTGCTTGTTCAATGCTCCAAAATGTAGCTTCCAGCTGGGCTTCTCAAGGCGCTAGACTGAGTTTGAAGCTCACTCTCTTTTAACACCTAAGAACCTCCTTGTGCTAGGTGCTGGAAAAGCATAGAACAAGGAAACACTTCTCTGTGTAAGATGAGAAGTGTCCAATTAGTGCAGTGATCTTAAGGGGAAAAAAAAAGTTACAAAAATCATGTTGTGTCTTCACACTGTCCTTTGTGGAATTGGGCTGTACTGAGATGAGCTAAACCATGGCTGTACTTTAAATGTTTGTATCTGAACTTTTTTCTAGGTGCATAGGGCGTGTTAGCACCATGCAGTTCAGAGATCTACAGAGTGCTTTCAAACATGCGGGTTTCTCCAGGCAGAATTGTGCTGAACTTTGCTGTACCATGATGCTGCTTCTACTGGGGAATTCTCTTTTAACACAGACTCCCAAACAAGTGACTTAGTCCTGTGGTGTGAGCCTGAGAAGGTAGTTATTTTCTACAGCACTGGTTTTGGTTTTGACACACAGTGCTGCCCAGAGTGAGGGAGATGAACTCCCCATTCTCAGTGCCCTCTCTCTGAGCAAATGAAGAATTAACCAGAAAGCTACTTCTTTCTCAGTGTTTCTGACTCTGCACTGTACAGACATAGCTAGTCTGCCATCAGTTAGCAGCATGCTAACAAAACCACTGAGCTCTGAGTTACAGTGGGTAAGTTCCCAGCTGAAATGTGCTACCCTGGCAGAGTCTTGGGCTCACTGTCCATCAGCTATACCTTTTCAAGGCTTTCAGTTCGTTTTTCTTCTTTCACCTCCCCTTGAAGAAGATGTGAACTGAATAGTAAACAGGATTCCTAGAGATTTTTTTCCCCTGTAAAAGATTTCATCTCCCACTGTTGCTGGGACTCACATAATTTCTGGAGGGCTGTGACAGTGCCGTGTCTTGGGGAAGGACTATGGCAGAGAGTGCAGCAGGGAATGACTGATGGTCTTAGCAGGGATCTGGGACCGTGCCGGCCGGCCGCCGCCAGATGGAGCCCTGGGCACGGCCGGCCCGGAGGTTCCCGAGGGGCTTGGCCACGCCGGGCTGCGCCGGCCAAGGGCTCCGCGGGGACGGCGAGCGCCAAGGGCTGCGCCCGCTGGAGGGCGGAATGAGCTTCTCTGCTGAGACTCACTGGGAAGAAAACTCTGACTATGGGGGTCGCCTCCCCGCGATGGGGTGGGACCAGGAGGCCTGGCTTTGGGAGAGGGAGTTTTAGTGTGGAAAGAAGTTATGGGTGGGCATGAGTCTCTACAAAGGAGCAGGGGAAAGTCACATGGTCTAGGTCCTCCTGAGATATTGGGCAGTTTGGAGACTCAGTTGGTAGACATCAGAAAGTAGGGGCAGCTTCACAGAAGAGGAATATTTTTGGAGTGGTCCCACAGGCACAGCATGCCTCTACATACGCTCCTTGAAAAAGAGGTGAATAGTGAATTGGCATATCCAGCTGCTGACATCACATTATTTACAACAGTCAAAACTGTTTGTGAAGGCTTAAAGAAGGAGCTCAAGAAACTGAGTGATTGGGTAATAAAATGGCAGATGAAATTCAGTGTCAATAAATGCAAAGTAATGCACATGGAGGAAAACAACCTTAACTATACATTCACAGTGATGGACTCTAAATGAGCTATTACTACTCAGAAAATAGATTTGGGAATCATTACACATAATTCTTCAGAAGTGATCAGCTCAAAGCTAGCAGCGGTCAAAAAGACAAATGGGGTATTACAAATTATTAGGAAAGGAATAGATAATATGATAAAAACATGCTTTTTTGTTACCATGCAAACCAATGCAGTGCTCACATCTTAAATGCCAGGAGGGAGGGAACGATTTACTAGACACTTGGTTTACTAGAAACACCATATGTTTTCAAGAGATGACACTGTGGAACTCATTGTCACAGGAAATTTTGAAAGCCCAAATGAAATTAAATTAAAACAACAATTAAATAGATCTGTTGGCATTAGGTCAAAAAAAGTTTGCATTGAGTGATGAAGACAGACCTAAAAGCTCAGGTAATAACATACTTTCTAGCTGCTGGAAAGGAATGGGGATAATCACTCTATCTCAGCCTTGCTTCTGCCTTTTTTTTTTTTTTTTTNTTCCTTTTTTTTTTTTTTTTTTTTTTAATCTGTTGGACTGCACAGACCTTTGCTTGTAACCATCAAGGCCATACTTATATCATTATCCTGAAGATAAAGAAATATTTTGGTCCTAAGGAAAATCAATGGCAGAATTCATTGATTTTGAGAACAGGAAAATCAGTTCTCCCTCTAGATGGGTCATGTCTCACTGTGCAAGGTGTTGCATTGATTGAAGCAAGACTGCTGGCACAGCATGAGCAGCTTATAACAGGTATCTTTGAGCTACCCAGAAAGTAGCAGTGACTAAGAGTGGGATTCATTTCAACTAACTTTAGCTGGTGTTGAGAACTAGGTGCTTTTTCTTTCGGCAGCTGAGGTACTTCTTCCTAACACAGTGTGTCCATCATATGAGTTTGACAGAGGAAACAATGACAAAATACATACCATGTCCCAGAAAAAAACAACTAAGGCATCAGGAGCACAAGTCACCTTGCTTGCTCTTTAGCATCTGAAATAGGAAATTAAGATGGTGTTTGGACACCCTGGGGTAAAGTCATGAGATGAAAACTTAAATTCCCTGAGGAAAATAAATGTGATACCGTTTGCCTTTGGTACTTAACAGAGCACCCATCATTTTCAGGTGTCTCAGTGACAGAATGAGTAAGAAAACCCCAGAAACGTTATTTGCATTAGAAACAGAACTATTTCTGTTTGGTGCCTGATTATGGAGTAGGGATCCCACTTCAGGTCATTAGTGAACTGCTGCAGAGCTGTAACTGCTTCCTCCCAGCAGGGTTTCAGCCCTGTCTATTGGAGAAAGACCTTCTGCCAGTGAGGAAGCATTGCTTCTCAGAACTGGGTCTTCACTACTGGGGTAAGCATGTTTTGAATTAGTAGCAGGCAAACCCAAAGCAGAATATTGCAAAAGGCAATACCAATGAAAGAATCCTTTAAGCTGTATGTTTTAGGAAGGCAGGAAGAAGAGGACTAGGTTTGGTGGAATCTTTTGCAGGGGTATAGATTATCTCTCCTTTTTTTTTTACTTGCTTATGTAGCAGATGATCTCCAGTTCTTCCCCTTCACGGAGTTTTTTTGTTTTCAATAGAAAAGCTTAATGAATCAAAGAGTTGTGCAGTAATGAAACCCTACTATGTTCCAGAAAGAATTTTAAAAATGGAAGACACCATTTCAAAATCCTGAAAATTTCATGGCTTAGGAACATCCCTCTCATTCTTTCCAGATCTCAAGCCCTATATATCTTATTTTTAAAATGGTCAATCACTGAAATTTTTCCATACAGAAGAAATATGTATATACACTTAAACATATATTTAAAAGCAGAGAGAATAAGAAAGAGCTAATCATCTTTTCAGAAGTGGGTACGTAGGACCTGCCAGTCAGCTGATTTCTTTGGTATATGCAATTAATTCATATTAATTTTTGTGTATTGCAGTGGTGCTTAGAAGCTGCCACTTCTGAGGAAATTGAAGGTGCCCTGTGCTGTATCTGTACGAACACTGGCAGAATCCCTGCCTTGAAGCCATCAGTGCTTAACTGAATAAGAGAGGCTGTGGAAAGAAAGAGGAGATGTCTCACTGTCTAATTTCACGTAACAATCCTCATAGTTTCTAAAGGAACATTTACTCAAAGCAGTGCTTGCTCAGAGATCTCTGACCAAGTTAGTGCCTCAGAACACCCCAGGGCACTGCTGTGCAGAGACCCTAGAACAAGGCCTTGATCCAAAAAAGCCTCACTGGTGGGGTGCTCAGCCACCATATTGGTGTGGGAGAGCTGACAGGCTTATGTGACTTCCACTTCTACATCCACAGCAAGTCTGTGGAGCATTGGCAGGAGAGCCATCACTCATTTGGCCTTCAATGACAAGCACACCTCAAGTGGCATAGCTGAGACATACAGATGGGCAGCACTAGAATAAATTGCAGACCAGCCTAAATCTTCTAAATGAAGAGCTCCCAGTCCAGCAAACTTTATTCACAGGTGTGGTCACATCTGATTTCATGCCATTTACTGAATCTGAATGGCACATTGGGAAGAAATCATAGGTTTTTGCAGTGTATGTTGGTTTTGACTACACCTACTGTTTCAGTACAGTTTCTGGATACTGCCTTGTATTTGTGTTAAAAAAGAAAAAGACTTGCCATTAGTGATTAGTGTTATTTCAATGTGATGGTAAAGTTTGTATTAAAAATGCGTAGCTAGGTTAGATATTTAACATTCAGTTGGTGTTCTGGCACAGTCTGAGGGCATGAACTGTAGCCAAGAATATATGGATTCTTAAAACTGTTTCCTGTGCTAAATCTCAGCATCAGCCTGTCCATAAGTAATGAGGAGAAGGATGATGTAAAATAATGGTATTGTTAAAATACTGTCACCTCTCCCTCCCCCACTTATTTTAAAGAAATATATTGCGAAAAATTCATAATGCACCTGGCCATCTTTCTCATGTCTTTCTTTCTTCCTCATCCTGATAGAATCAGTGCTCTATATTACTCCTTAGATTCAAGAGATTATGGCAATCTTCTCTGTTTTTTCATTAGCTGAGCTGATTTCATGCAAAAGCTGTTTAAGATTCATGAGTGATTTTGCCTCTGCAAAGAATAGGAATGCAGCTGAAGGAAAAAAACCCCAAAAAAGTTTCCAATAAACTATTGGATGGGATACTGATGGGAAATATGCACACAATTATCTTGAAATAAAATGCAACAATTTCTTCTTTAAGACTGTCCCCACAAATGAGGTGTGCCTAGCTTACTGCATCCAAACCTTTGCATCCTTCCTCTTGTACAGACTGATGTTGCACAGGCACACTCCTGCTTTACTGGGTCCCTGCAGACCCATAAGATCCTGATAATTATCACAGAGTTTTCTCAATCTGGGAACCTTGCAGTCTGTGGTTTGTCTGGCCAGGACCCATTCCTTTAGGCCAAAGTTTCTTATTTTCTCACCCCAGAAGACTTGCAGACAGACAAATCAGATTCTGCTGGCCATTGACCTTGAGAAACTGGAGGGAGATGAATCCTCTCTCTGCTCACAGATGTCATCATGTCTGGGGTTGCTGCATGGGTGCATGAACAGCCTGCCAGACTCTGGCAATAGGTGAACTTGGGCTTAGAAAATTCCTGTGCTCCACATCTGTCTGTAGTTTCCACTTCACACCTCTCAGTGGATGCAGGGATCATTTTAACTCTGTAATTTTAGACTGATTGTCACAGATCTCGCAGGAAGAAAAGCAGAACTAGTAACAGGATCCCTGCTTCAATGGGCTTATCATGCTCAGAGGTGCTAGCTACAGCAGTCCAATGTAGTGCAGTTCAGTACAATGGCTTTGTGCCTCCTGATCCTCCAGACAGTTAAGGAGACTGATGTAAATGATTTGCATCCCCTGGATTTGCTCAGGAGACCACCACTCCAGGTGCTGTGTAATGTCAGCTGTTCCACACTGGGAATTGTTTGTCAAAACCGTTTGTAAATAACAAACACCCGTCTCCCTTCCCTTCTGGTTTTCCCATACTGTTTCTGCAAGGTACTTGTAGCAGGATTATGGCATTGAACACGAGACAGTCTGAAAAAATTACCTTCAGGCTTATGTTTAGGCCCAGGTGCTTCATTGCTTTCTTGGATCAGGGCCTCAGCATCCTGCAGTCACCAAGTGAACAACCCTAATGTGAAGCCTGTGCCAACTTTTAGTGCCTAAGCAACAGAACTGGCACATTGTACTGATCTTCTCTTCTTCATTAAGGAAGATGATTCAAATATTATTTCTTGAAAAGCATCCAGTCTGTGAAAAGATTCAGGCACTGTTAATCGAGTTGCCATGGATTTCTTTTGAGACATTCAAACTATTAAGAGCAGGAATGTTTTGTCTGAAATTCTCTACAGAAACCTAGTGATAGAGATAATCACTTGCTAGCTGTTACCTTTCATCTTTTGTCCATGAGTGGAAGTTTACTATGTTCCTAACTGCAGTGAATTAGATGAATTTGTCCTGACAAATCAAGCCATTCAGAGTGTGAATATTTTCTGGAAAGGGAAGAGCAAAAAAGACTTCAAACAGTGAGTCCAGAATAAAAGGTTGTGAAGATTGGCAGACATGAGTCATAAAGGAGGGATACTGTAGGTGTCCTTCATACCACTGCTTTATGTTTTTTCTTCTTGTACAAAGGAAATTAGTAACACTGTACACAGACAGCAGAACATCTTCATTTGAGGACATAATTTATTGGAGCTTCTTAAAGAACTACTTACTATTTCATATGAGGACAAAAGCCTTTGAGGTACCCTGGAACGTGCAGGTTCTATTGATCACAAGAAGATCATTTCTACTTTCTAATCCTTCTCTAGAAAGTTTCCAAAATGAACTCTGGAACACAACTGGAACAGTAGAAATAACTTTGTTCACTGCCAGTTGCAAAACAAAACAAACAAGGGACTGATCTAAGAAAACGTATATTGCCTTTTGTCCTCATTTGCAGAAAGGTCTTCAAACAAGTTTCAGTAGTGTAGAGTTGAGTGGAATGTGACCACAGCCTAAGAAGTTGGGGAAAAAGGAGCAGCCACTCCCAAACCTGTGGCTAAGAGACTACATGGCAGCCAGTATATGCTGTAATCAGACCTATAGCCTCATCAACCCTTCTCTCTGTAAGTCTGTCCCTGTTGTAACAGCAAGGAAAAATTGTGCAAAAATAGTATTTGATTTCATCTTAATGTCCCATGCCATTGTAAAGGTAGGGGAAATTAGAATCAGCATCTCTATGCATTAAAGGGCTGCTTGTCATTATCAGCCTTTGCACTGTCTTCTTCAGGGTTATGAGGTGTAACTGCAGAGTCTCTCTCTGAAGTTGTCTGAGGTTTCAGATTGCTTAAATCCTTCCTCAGGTTATGAGGCGAGTTAACACAAATATTGCCTCTTTAATTTAATCTGGAGGATGCTAAAACTGAAAGAAACCCAGATTTCACTCACCTCTCTGAACAGAGCAAGCTCTGGGGCAGAATACTGCCACTGTCTAACAGCCTCTATTACAACCACATAATTGACTGGAGCAGGACAGGAGGCGACTGAAAATCTAAGAATAGCTCCTTGGTGGATGCTCCCTGCCCCTCTATGTACTGGAGGAGAATCTGAAAGTTCACTGCTATTCCTCGGCAATCACTCAGCTGCAGAGGACGAGCTGAGGAGGGGTAGAGGTGTCGCATTACTGTGCCTCACAAAGGAGACCTCGAGATTCATTATTTAAGCTCTCGTGTTCCCAGAGGGACTTGCGAAGGATTATGACCTGTCCTCACTGAGAGCAAGGTGACTTTAGTTAATACTTTCTTGATTTGGTTTCTCACTGACTGCACTTCCTCACATACACCAGCTCTCCAGCTGGGTCTGCTGATTTGCATGGGGATTCCCAACTTCTCTGCAGTTGAGTTTCACTTTATGAGAAAGTTTCTGGGATGCCTCATGCATCACTGGACACAGCTCCCCAAAGGCAGGGATATGGAGACTGGGCTGTCTCTTGCATGGGTGCTACTTTTTTGGCTTGCCACCATTTTGACACATTAATATTATTAGCAAACACTGCATGACAGCGTCTTCAAACAGCTGGAGTTGGGCAAAGTGGAGAGGTGATAAAGTCATCCTGAATCACCTCCTGTATGAGAAACGCTGCAAGACTTGCTCTTTAGAGCCCCTGACCAAAAAGAGAACATATGTTGTAGGTGGAAATGCTGCTTCTCCAAATACACTACAACCAGTGTTTTTGGGACTAGTCAAGCTTTTTGAGTCATGTGTTTCATCCAGGTATTCCCGTCACATTTTGGACTGGGATTTCCTGGATGGGAACACACCAGATATGGGCAGCTAGACACTCTGGTTGCATCACAGCTGCTAAGGGTGTGTCTTAGGCAGAAAATTCATGTTTTTCTGGACTGATTATGCTAAGCAATGATACTTGACAAGAAATATTTGTCTGAATCCCTAAAAAATGCCAAACCCCAAGGATTTCGAAGGTCACTGGTACTTCAGCATGTACAGGCAGAGGAACAAAGAATGTGACCCAAGTACTCTGGATGGATGGCAGCCATACTTGAACAGTGTATTTCCGTTCATTGCAGATGAGACATTCCAGAATAGGGGAGAAGCTGGAAAATCAGATACACAGGATGGCACAAGATCAATTGGTGCAGTATACATCCAGCCTATGGGAGTGACGCAGTGCAGATAATTCCATGGGACTTTTTCTTACCCATCATGAAAAAATGGTTTATTAAATCTGAACTGCTACTTGACCTTTGTTCTGCACCTGAGCTTATTAGTTCTGCTTCCAGGTGGCTGCTGCATGACCATTTGTCTTTGCCTTGCTGCCCAAAGTTTGTGCCTCAGGGCTACAATCACTACTGCCACCTCCTATTTAAACCACTTAAACTGAGCCGAATGAATTTGCTTGGCACAAACTAAGGAATGCTGACACAAACTGCTGTGTGGGCTGGTTCAAAAGGGTGCTTAACGTTAGAGGAGGGAAGGGGTGGGAAGAGGACAGAGAACACCACAGATGAGCAGCTGCAGTGGTAACACCCAGCAGCACAGCTGGATCTGAAGGAGGATGTTTGTCCACAGCCTCTGGAAGCAATTAGACTGGAGCCTTGGGGGGTCTGGCACATCTGAGAACAAGTGCTACTTATTTTGTTAACTAAATAGGGATTTGGATATCTGTCCTTATTTCCAGATTGCAACATTCATGAGCTTCTGTGTGCTGTGTAAGCATTGAAGATCTGGATGCTTTAATTACTGGTAGCAGCTCCTTCATTAAATGCTGTATCTCACTTGAGAAGACAATGATACTGATTTCTAAGGTGAATTAGGGGGAAGAATGGTTCCGCTGCTGTTTCTTTTCTTCAAAATCAGACTGTCTAAACTCAAAATGACATGAAAATTCTGAAGAATTTAGCTTTGGAACCAGTTGTTTGGGGTTTTTTTCTGATTTCTGCAATATCCTTGCTTCCTGAGGTGCCCTGTGCCTGCTGTATTTAAGAAACCTGTCTTTCCATTGCCTCCAATGTCTGTGACCATTTCTGTCTTACCCCCAGCAAAAGGTCAAGGGGGCAATGTTATACATCCTTGGGCAATATTATCTACGTTTATAACGTTCTAGGCCATCTGCATTGTTTCTAATGCAGCTGTAGTAAATTATTTAATTGTGTGGCACCTCTTTGCTCCTCACAGCAAGCACAAAACGCTTACTAACTTCAATCGGAGTTATGTCCACATAACTATGCAAGAAACAAGTATAACCCTTTGATTACAATAAGGTTATGAGCAGCAGGAGTCCATTATGATTAGCAGTAAAATGAAGAATTTTTCATAAGTCATAAATGTTACTTTATAATTTCCATCCTCCCTTATCCTTTTTTCTTTGTGTGCACCTACAAAATTATATTTTGTCCTAATTCAGGCACCTTTTGTGCAATTGTCCCGAAAGCTGCTACTCATTACTACCTAAAAGACTAAGAAAAACAAATGCATTAAAATCACTCGATGATATTTGCCTGAATTGACTTTCTGCTTCTTTGCCCTAGGGTGAGATCTGACTTGAACGTCACTTCGCATCCTTGCAAAGTCTGCCACATCCTGAAGTACTCATGTGCCCAAATTGCTACAGAGGCATGGTTAGTATCAACTTAGCTGCTCCAGAGCAGTACAAAGAGAAGCAGGAAGGAAGAAAAAACGACTGGCAGCTGTACTGCTACTGCTGCTACCACGGTGTCTGCCCGAGGTGCTACAGTCTGACATCTTTTCATTTGGTTGTGAACTCCTGCTCTCAAAAGGCATTTTCCCTGCGTTCTGTCACCTAGCAGTGATTCTGGGAGATCAGGGTTTTCATAACAGAAACGAGGGGTGCAGTGCTTGTACAGGCAGGGTCTGGGGTCCCCCGGTGGCTGTGGAAGCTTTGGGGCAGCGTTGGAAGAAATGTGCAATGGTTCTGAGGTGAGGGTGGAGCTGGGACTGTCTCTTTGGCTGTAACTGTGCATCCGAGGCTATCAGAGGCAGGACAGTGGACTAGGCAGAACTGCATCTCTATTGTGTCAGCTCCTGCATTTCACACATATCTGCATGAAATTGAAATTCAGGCCAGTGCACGTGCTGTACAAATGGTCAAAAATTACATCCTTTTTGATATTAAAGAACACATTTATTCAGAGAGATCAGGGAATCAAAAAACAAAAGCTAAACTCTTTGGCAGTTCCGGTGGAGTTATATATCTCAACAAAGAAGGCAGCATTTCTCTCCTGGAGTACAAACCGAATGGCAAGCTGTGTTTCTTGGGAGCAGATTTAGAATTGCATCCTCTGGTGCTGTGTGCTGACTGGTTATCAGAAAGGTCTGTTAAGCTTGTTGACATTTCTGTTGGTTTTCCATTGCTCCTTTGTTCCTGGTTAAAAAATAATATCTGGCAGAAGCCGGAGTTTATGTGCAGTTTTCGAAAGTGCCCATCCCATGTTTCAAGGACCAGCCCTTTCTATGGAGCAGATCTGCTGCCACAAGGAATCATACTTTATCTTCCATTAAAAATTTTTAAAAAAATCCTACCAAATGCTGAACGAGTCTCTTCTTTAGTGTAGGAAAAGCCATGGGAAAAAATCCTTTACAATTATCACATTAAAATCCTTACAAGATTAGAGCAGAATGATGTCACTGTAAAACCAGATAGGTCAATTCTTATTGCAACACCTGCAAACACTAATACTTTTATGCTTCTTGTGCTTCAAAAGTGAATAGAAAAAAAAACAACCTTGAATTTTTTTTCAAGTTCCTTCATATTTTGTCACTTTTATTTGACCACTTTTTTCATCCTAGAAGTCTTAAAAGCCTAGATTCAAGGTACTTGATGCAAAATGATGTGTTATTTCTATATTTAGAAAGACATAGTGCCAGGTATTTATTTCTATATTTAGAAAGACATAGTACCAGGTATTAAAGTAAGGGACAACTATTTCTATATTTAAGAGGGAAAACTGTTATTTATTAAAAATAAATATATATATTTCAACAGTTGTAGCTTGTGAAGTATCCACTTTCTAGACTAAAATTTGCCATGCTTGGTGAATAGTTTTTAAAAGTTTATATATAAAGTATTCAGACCATTTTTAAGTGAGAATGAAAAGCAGAATGCGTTTCTCCCATTGTATCTTGTGACCCTTTTCAACAACTCTGAGCAAAATGGCTGAGAGTTGAAAACTGTGATTTTTCCATGCAAACAGCTGTGCTTTTGCCCAGTGCCCAGCCTTATCATGAAGGAAATTGATTTTTCTTTAGCAGAGATGTAAAGATTTGAAAATTGTGTACCAACCATGCACTGTAAAGACTTTTTCTTTTTTTCCCCTGCTAATTTTGCATTACAACCCCAACCTCGGAAAGACCTACAGAAATACTTAACTTTACATTCTTTGAGCAGTTCCAGCAGAATGACCACAATGTGTACAGCCTGTGTGGGGAGAAGGTCTTCATAAAATAGGTTTACATGCCTCTACTTTTTATTACTGAGATACCCTGTAACTAATCTCAGCGTATAATTGAGATTATACCTGGCTACATTTCAAATGCTTTAGCGACTTGAAAGTTGTTGGAAGGATGCAGACTCCCAGGAAAAGAAGGACTCTTCTCAGGGTGGATGCATTTCCCTCCTACTGCTATACTGATCTATAGGGAGCATACACAGGACAGGGAAGAAAAATATTCCTGAATTTTATTCTGATCTTTCTTCTGTGATTGGACTTCATAGCTTACTGTAATTTATGGCCTCTCTTTGCTGCACTCTAAACAGGGTGCAATCTAAAATGTGGGAGCTGGAAATCTCTAGTTCAGGATGCAGGCTGGCGTCAACAAGCAGCCATCCCTCTCCTTCTTCCTGAAGAAGTATTTGGCAATTAATCAAGAGACGAACATTTGCAATTCCTACACTGAAACTGACAGTGAGCCTTTGGCAAACAAAAAGGAGTCCAATCCCACAGGGATTAAAGGTGATAGAGAAGTGGCCCACTGAAGGAAAATGTTGGGGACACTCTTTCGACTGGGCATTGCTTTCCAGTCACTGAGCAACTCTTGCAGGCATCTGCCAAAGGTTGTGAAGACAAGAGACAATATGTTAGCAACAGATGTTGAAAAGTAGGTAGTAAACAAGGATTTTCTTAGCAGAACACAGCTTAAGAGCTTACAAGTAATGTCCGTGCTCATTTTTTGTAAGAGCTCTAGAAGCACGTATGGGATGGTCTATCAGAACGCTGCCACTCTCTTGGGATTTCCATACATGCTCTGTTCTCTGCTCTTCTGTGGCAGTCCCCATAATGATGGACTTGCCTATCAGAGCCAGCCATTTGCCATCTGGGTATCTCCTCAATGCAGCACCACATTGCAAGGCGAGTTTCAGTTGAAAGCATTCAAATCATGTTATTGTGACCAAGCTAATAAGCTCAGCCTTGGGAAATTGTTACCTTACATTTCAAGAATTGTTTAGGGTGAAATGCTAAACCCAGACATTCTGCCTGCCCAGGCAAATGCTCCAATCAATGGACTAGAGAACAACAGAGCAAAAGTACTTCCTTGCTGTCTGACCCTTGGATAAGGGTTGGGAAAGCCTAAAAGATGGGCAGGTTGTTAAACAACTCCAACGTTGGGAAAGATTCGTATGAGTCTGTCTTTACTAGGCAATGAAGGAAACTTGGTTTTCCACTGGGAAGAGAATGCCCCAAACCCATCAACGGATAGGGCCAAACCTTCTACTCTCCATCCTTGGAAAGTGGGAATGGGAACATCTTCCTTTAATGCTGGGGAGAGCCCTCTTACTCTCCCAAAAGACAGGACACCCCAAGTTTTAAACCTGGCACATCCACATGCTCACTAAATTGCTCAGTGTCATATTCAAGCTGCTCTGACACACCAGCCCTCTCTTTCCATGCACCATAGTGTTTGTGGGCCCTTAGCACAGATTTTGGATGCCAGTCTGCCTATACAAGCCCAAAAGTTCTGTGCTGTAACTGCTATGATCTCTCTGGGTTCTGGCCTATAGAGACATATGGCAGAGCTGGGAATGGAGAGCCATGTGTGAACTGTCACATTCCTGACTCACATAGTGTCTTCCAGGAAGGAAAGGAATGGAGGGAGGGTGGGGGGTCTGTGGAGATGGAATAAATGCATGATAGGACTGTGCTGGGCACAAATAAGGCTCATTTTTCATGATTTGCAAAGGGCCATTTGTGATTGATCTCTTAGTGCGTAAGTGGAAGGAAAAGAGTGAGTGCATTACAGCCCACTGGCTCTCATCAGGCAGGGGGGGCAGGTATCAAACCAATTTTGCCTTATTACAGGCAGTCAGAGGGCTCACTGTTAACAACACCTGCTTATCTGAACAAACAGGCAATTGTGTACTGCACACACACTATTTTATCCAGGGGCTATGATAACTCAAGCTTCCTTTCTTGCAGCTGATGGCATCATTAGAAGGTTTCTGCTCTGGCTTAGAACAGAAAGTCTGGAAAGAATAATAGCCTCATGATTCATAGCCTCAGGTTATTTATTTACTGTACAAAACATTCAATCTCATTGTAGAGAGATCAGGGTGAGACCAGGTAGACTGGCAGGGGCTGAGGCATGATCACATGTGGGACAGACTCTTTGAGGCAAACTTTAGGCAGGGTGGCAGCTTTCTTTAGTGCTGGAGAACTAACTACCCTCACCTCTCACTGGTGCACATTTTCCACCAACTTTGAAGAATGGAGAGATGAGCTGGCCTCGCTTCAGTTGAATTTAATCACTCATAGCTCCTCCAATATTTCCTAGGCTCAGCGAGTTGTAGAAAACTGTCATTAAACATGCGAAAGCAACACGGAGGTTTACTCTGCAAGGAGGGAGAGAACATATGGAGTGAGCCCACGCTTCGTGCACTGCTGCACTTCAGAAACTGGATTAGCATCTCTTTTTTCAGTTGTAGTTTGGCCTGGAAGGTTTGTCAATTGACTAGTGTTGTTAGCATGGCAAACGCATCACTGTGTTATCCTGAATGCATCTGCAAGCGTGATCCTAATGTAATTTTATATCTTCTGATACTTGATTTCTAGTAACTTCCAGTAGATTATCACCAATACTTGGCTGCTGATATCATCAGTGATGTTGCACCTGTTACAAAGATGGTTCTTTTTTGGTATCTCTCAGTGTTTCATCACCACAGCCTCCCCTTGCTGTGCATCAACATGCAGTGACTGCGTGACAGAGTGTTTGGGTTGTGGCCTTACTCCACCCTATGTAACTGTGGAGACACAAGTATCACCTTTCAAAGGCTCCAGAAATACTAGACTTTTTTTCCCACCAAAAATTCAGTGGAAAATAAACAATTCTGTTTTTACATGATAATATACATTCCAGGTATGCCATTCTGAGAAAAATGGGGATATGTTTCTTTAACCCCAGTTCTTCTATGTTTGCAGTTTGATATTTTCTATTTGAGGTGAGAATGCAAGCAGTAAATAGTGATTGTCTTCTAGAGGGAATTACTGCAGTGATTACTTTGGAATTGGAGCTTAAGGTCTATTTTGCATTATAAATGGAAAAAGATGGAAGGGGGGCAAAGTCAATTGCAGTTGGCTCATGGATTTGCAGTTTCTTAACTCTCTTTTTCTCTCTCTCTCTTTATAAATATATATATACACATGCATGTATATTTAATGTAGTGAATTATTGCTCCTTCATGACTTACCCTAGCCCTTCCAACTCGAGAGAGGAAAAAAAAAGTCTAAGCTCAGGAATTTTGATGATAGGAAAGCCACAGGAGAATCCTGGGCTTCCACCTAAACTCTTCATGTGAAACATCTTACACAGCTCTTCCTGGGGCAATTGGAGTGAGCTCTGGAATAGCATTTGAGGTTAGGATTAAGTTGAAGTCAGGTGGGTTAGACTTCATTTTCTTCTACAAGCTGCAGTCCTCATCTGTGCAATTCCCTTATTCAGCACTCATTTCCAGAGTGCAAGAAATTAGGTTTATTGCTTTGACAGCTGACCTAGAAACTCTGGGTCAAGTTCTCCTGATCATATGTAGAGTTTTATATTGCATCCATTACTGCAGCCTCCAAGCAATTTTCATGTGAAGAAAAGTGATTCATTCCCACACAGAGTTCAGGGGTCCTCCTGCAGTTTCCCTTTTGGGGCCAGCACTCTGCATGAAAGGCTGTTGTCTTTGGAGGGAATGAGGGCATGAGTGGAGAAAAAAGGTTTTTGTGTTGTTAGTGTCAGTGGTGGCAATAAAGTTGCCTCCAAGGAAAGCTGAGTGACATCCTTTAGAGATCCCCAGGCTTGGGAGTGCACCTGATCACCAATTAAACAATTTCCAGGTAGATTTACTTCCCTTCCATCAGAGCTCTTTTGTTGGCCATTCTCAGAGACATTGGCTCAGAGGAGCTGTCCACCAGGGGCACAGATTGAAATTTGGTGCTTCACGGAGAAGGGATTCAATCTTACAGCTTCTTTGAGAAATGAGACTTTGAATTGATGTCAGAGGCTATTGAAGAGCTAGAGAAGGGACTAGGGCAGAAGCTCTGCATGCCTTCTGAGGCTTCAGCCATACAGAAAGCAGCTTTTTGACCCGGCCAGAATTGAGTGGCAACCTTAAACTGGGGCCCAGATTTGTTTTTTTCTAATAATCCATGCTGATGATGATAAATGCAAAGATTACATTAGCCATGTCCTCTCCTGGAAGGAAGAGACAAAGTTGTTTTGCAAGCTGAAGATGAAAAAAAGAGTAGTTTAGTGAGGATTTTGGTGGGACTGGAGCTTTGCACCACTCTTGGCGAATAAGCTTCACCAATGGAGCCTCCCTCAAAAGCCTGTTTGGCCCTGAAATGCCAGCAGGTGGGCCACTTTATCACAAAAACTGTATCAAGTCAGTGAAAGCTTCTGCCTGCAGAGTGGCAGGGACTGCTCAGGTTCCAAACACTCTGGCTGTGGCAGGTAATATATTGCCAGGGAAGTAGTGGGTGTGGGTTGGTGGCGAGCCTGACTCCCATTCCTTGGGTCCATCTGCTGGGGTGGGAAGGGAGAGGCAGAGCAGACACTTCCCAAAGGCTAGAGGCTGCTAAATGTGTGGTAGCACAAGGAGAACTCTGCTTGGGAAGCCCTTTCTGAATCTGTGTGTCCCTCAGAGTGTAGATGTCACTAGGCAGGACGTTCTGAGGTGGCAAGTGAGAGCGGAGAGTGACAGATTTTGTCCTGGGGCTCCTTGCCCTGGTTCCTTTGGCTGTTTGGTAACACAGACATCTTTTGTAGGGATGCATGCAAAGCAACCCAGCAGGCTGTAAGGAGAAAAAAGGACAGATGTCACAGTATGGTGTGGGGAAAATAGGGCAGATGTCCAGGCCGAGGAGAGCATGGTGGTCAGGAGCAACAAAAGCCTGGGCATCCAAGCATTGTTCCCAGAACTTGCCATGGAAGACGCAGCAGAAAAAGTGGCAAAGTTAAGGTGAGAAAGTACCAGTATTGGTGAGGGATTGAAGGCCTTTGTGCAGAAGAGATCTTGAGGTAAAGCGGATGTGAGGTGAAAGAAGTGTTGGCCTGGTGCAAAACAGGCCATAGGTTTCCACCAGGAGTGTCCTTAGGGAGTCTGGCATCTCATGCTGAAAGCAGGTCTTACAGAGCAGCCTTCAACCTGGCCGCTGAGATGGAGAACCCACCATTTCCCTGGGTATTTTGTTCCACTGATTAATCATCTGTGCTCCTAAGAAGTTGTGCCCCATTACTATGTTAGATTTGCTGGGCTTCACCTTTGGGTAATTAGTTCTTTTTATGTCTCTCTCTGCTAGATTAAAGATCCTTTTGTAGCCAGTATTTTCTCCCCATGTGAGTAATTATACCCTGTAGCCACACTGCTTCTCAATCTTATTTTTGATCAACTGAAACAGATTGGGCTCCTTAAGTCTTTCCCTGAAAGGCAGCGGGCTCTTTCATTTTTTCTCCACCCCTAGTCTTTGAATTGCATCTTGTGACTCTCCTGTCCAGTTTTGTGGTACCTTTCTAACAAACAGGTGGTAGAACATGATTCACAGTTCAGCAATGTTCATAGTGGGTCACCAACCATGACAGAACTTTTAATTTTAGTGGGTTTATAGTAAATGTATGCTGTCATGTTTTGTTTTGTTTAAGAAAAGAACCCTGAACAAAAGCCAGCACATCAGGCAACACTTTGGACTCTGAACTCTTGCAGATACGCAGATATCACCTGTTAGCTGCTGCAGGCTGGGTTCTGGTTTCTTCTGAGCTCCTTTTGATGTGGAGCAGAGCTGACTCAGAAGCTGCTGCCCTGCCAGCAGGCAAGGAGTTGCTGCAGCACAGGGCATCCTGCTCCTCGCTGCCTTGAAGACTTGGCAAGGAGCGTGGGGCTGCCTGCCTTACCTGGAGTGGGTTTGAGCTCTGTGTTTCTTCCCAGGGAAGGGCAGGGGCTTCCACATTCAAATGTAGTTCTGCTTCAAGCCTCCTGGCTTGCTACATGTGCAGTCTGTTCCTGAAGGACTGACCCCATGGAAAGGACCTGCACCGGAGCTGTTTAAGAACTGTAGTCCGTGGGAAGGACCCATGTAGGAGGAGTTCATGGGGGACCGTCTCCAGTGGGAGGGACCACATGCTGGAGCAGGGGAAGAATGTGAGGAGTCTTCCTCCTGAGGAGGAAGGAGCGACAGAGACTACGTGTGATGAACTGACAATGCCATGCCCCGACTCCCTGTGCAGCTGAGGAGGTGGAGGTAGAGAAAATGGGGAATGAAGTAGAATTCAGGAAGAAGTTGGGATGAGGGGGAGGTGTTGTAAGAGTTGGTTTTGTTTCTCATCACCCTACTCTGATTTTGACTGGTAGTAAATTAATTTTCCCAAGTTCGGTGTGCTTTGCCTGTGATGATAACTGGTGAGTGATCTCTCCCTGTCCTTATCTCTAACCACAAGCCTTTCATTATATTTTCTCTCCCCTGCCCAGCTGAGGAGGTGAGTGATAGAACAGCCTTGATGGGCACCTTGTGTCCAGTCAGGGTCAACCAGCCACAGCTTCATTGACAAACCTGGGCTAGTTCTTTCTGTTTGTGACGATAATCAAATCTTCAGGCTGTGATATGGAATCACTCAAGCAGCAGACAACAAACAAATTCACAATTTTAACCACAGTAGTTTGAACACATTAACTGTTTTCTATTCCAGATTCATTTGTTACACATAAGATGTCATCTTAAGGCTTTTGTTAATACATTATCTTCAAATATAGAGGGTGTCTAGGTGCAGATAGGTTGTTGTTGCAGACATATCATTATTTTTCAGGATATTTTGCCTTTGGAACATTGTATTTCAAAACTCCAATGTTCTACTAAGCCAAAAAGCTTATGCTAAGGTATGAAAACACAGTCATCGCTGTGCATATTCTTCAGGTAAACATAATCCACAGCAGCAATCACCTAATTCTGATATAATTAAAAATAGGCAGTCAGGAAGATAGAGAGAGAAAAATATTCTGACTAGCATATTTTTTTGATGATATGTGCTGAGGGAAATATCAGAATAAACAGATTTAAGCATGGTTAGGAGCTTAGATCATATAGTATTTTTTTCTGTTTATAACACAAAACGAAGGGCTCTTTCTGCCAAGCCTGTCTGATTGCTTGTGACAAGATTTGGAAGGATGCCTTTAGAACAAGTGGAGGTTTTTCTCTTCAGTGATCCCAGCCTGGGTGCCTCAAGTGGGCATCAGTGAAACGTGATGCAAAGCTCCCTTGATCACAGAGCAGGCTTCTGAAAGAGGGCAAAATGAACAGTTCAGATACAGGAGCAGGGAAGACACCTCCACATTAAGGAAAAAGAAAATCTGTGCTGTGCTGTACATCACCTATGTGATATGTGCCATAAAGCCCCTCAGGGGCTGGGGTTGTTTGTGTCAGTGTGATGACCAGTCACTCAGGGCACATCCTCACAGAGGGGCACAGTGAGATGGGACACTGCTGCCAGGTGTGGGGGGTGATCTATTTCTGGGCTTAGCCAGGGGAGCCCAGCTCAGAGCTGGAGGTAGGGCCTTGTCCTAGGAGTCACACTCAGGAACACAGAGCAAGTAGGATTACTCCCTCTCTGTACAGATGGCAAGCTGGCATACCGGTGGCAGTGGCACAAATTTATGGTCAAACAGGGCCTTGAACATGGATCATCCAACTCCCACACAGGGGCTGCTGGAGGGGCGGGAGCAAGGAGTTGAGAGTCAGGAGAGAGGACTGTCAGGAGCAATATCTTGAAGTGACTTCAATATCTTGAAGTGACTCCAGGAGAAACAGCTAAGTCAGCAAATGGGGACACACAGGCCAAAGCTATTCTGTACTTAATCACTTTAGATGCTCTCTTTACTGGGAGCCAGCACCAGGGCATGTGAGGCTTACATGTATATGTGTCACATATTATGTATCTGAGACTTATCTATGCTCCTACCCTCCAGTCTCACAGACACTTTTAGGACCACAGTCAATTCCCCCAGGCCATCAGACACGGTTGTCTAGAATAATCAGACAATAGAGGGGACAGGAAAAGAAAGAGAAATAAAAGAAAACAAGGAAAGAAAATGAGAAAGCTCTTTGATCAAAGCCTTTTCTGAATAGGATTTATTACTGTTTTCTAATACCTTTTACCACAGTGGTGGGCCTTTCTTAGGAGGAGATGCCAGGGGCAAAACACGTGCAAAGCTGGTTCACTTTACAATGTGGATTCTTGCCTAATAGAGGCTGAACTCCAGCCATCAAATGCATTTCAATTGGACTCTCACGTTTGTCTCTGAACTATCAGACAACACTGTCATTCAGCCAGCTATGCCCATCTTCCAGGTGAAGCCTTTTACTCTGTTTGTGGGTCTAAGAGGGCTGTGCCAGGACCCATTCCCTTCCTGTGGCTAATTCAGTGCTCCCATAGGAAGCAGATTTGGGTGGGGAAATACAAACACCACAAGGTCTCTGCAGAATGGCTTTGGAAGGGGAGCACACCCACACCTATCTCCCCAACCACCTGCCCCAAAACATGGGGAGCATTTCCACGCTTTACTCTAGCAAGATGAGAAGCAAGGGTGAGTTTACAAAGACTAAGCATCACCAGCTTTCTTGGGGTCTACAGGAGCTCATTGCTGAGATGGATTCTTGGAAACTAAGTCAGATTTGGCCAGCCGGAGTTATCTTATAGCAGGGGGAAAATTTTCATTAATACCGCTACTCCTGAGCATGGTGGTGGGAGGGAGACCACTGTCTTAGTCATTTTCCAACAGGCAAGAAAGTAACTATCAGCTATACCAACATCACTCATGAAGCAGCAGAGACCAAGATGTAGGAAAACAGCAGCTGGGTGTCATGGGGGCTAAGAGAGAGGAGGAATTTTTTCAGCTAGATTTAAATGACCCCACAGAGCAAAGGGTAAGACCCTCAGGCAACAAGCTGTTGGGTTGCAGCAGCAATACCAGCAAAATAAATCCTCATAATCTGACCTTACCTTCCTGTCTGCATTATCTTTTCTAGGTGAGTGATACCTTCCTATTAAATGAGGGCAGGAGAAGAGGGCAGAAGCAGCCAGGGCTGCAAACTACATCTGACTCAGACCTTCCAGGCTAAGAAGTTGCTTCTACTTCTGGATAAGGGTACTCTCATTTTACAAATGACAATTTTAAATAGTTTTCCTCAAGTCACAGAGCAAACTCTGGCTTCAGCTGAAATAAGCAGTAGCTTCCACTTGGCTTTAACTGAACACTTGAGCCATTATTTTTAAATAATAGTATTAAAGGGAAAACCTAGATGCCCTGGCCTTGACAGGAGATCTATTATGTTACATTGTCTGATAAGTTTGTGACAAGAGCTGTAATCATTTAAAGGCTAAGTGGATGAGAAAGAAAAAAGGAAAAAGGATACATTCTTATTAGGAGCTAGCTAAGGACTGTCCTGCCTAAAAACAGTTTTTGCATAACTGAGATTTTTTCATGAGAAATTTCAGGTTTGACAACAAATTCCAGTTCTCCACTGGGAAAATGCAAATGACAGCGCTAGTGCTGCCTGCCTGGCAGGCATTTGTCAACTTTGTTTTCTGTCTTCAGGGATACAGTGGAATCAGCAAGACCTATTTTGACAGGCAAAAAGTCAGCAAGCCAAGTAATAGAATAACAAATTCTGCATTAAATTTTCTAAAGAGCTATGTGTGTGTGATTCCTACCTAGAATTTCACTTCTATGGAAAGCATTTGTATTTAATTCCTCCCTTCCAAATACTTGGGGAGCACAACAGCACTAAGCGTTATGTGTGGTGCAACAAGTGAAGAACTGAGGCACAGAAGAGATTGCAGGCCAGAACTTCCCAAGTGGCACTGTCTGCTGTGCCTGACCCAAACTTTCAGAAGGGTTTTGGAGCTTTTATTTGAACACCAAAATACCCAGCCACATCTTAAAATGCAAAATCAGAAAATAATAGAACAATTTTTATAAGAATGTTTGCTTCTGGGATGCCAGATACCAAATCAGATGAGGTTGCTCAGGATCTTTCCTACCTGAGCCCTGAAAATCTCCCAGATTGCAGAAATCCTCTGGGCCACTCCTGTGTTGCTTTCACCACACCTATAATAAAAATTTTTCTTATATTAAGTTGAAATTTCCATTGTTGCAAATGGTGAGCTTTGCCACTCGTCCTTTTACCATGCATACTCTTTAGTATCATAGAACCATAAATCATTTAGCTTGGAAAAAAATCTGTAAGATCAGCAAATCAAACTGTTAACCCAACACTGCCAAGTCAACCAATAAAACCTCTCCCGAAGTGCCACATCTACATTTCTTTTGAATACCTCCAGGGATTATGACTCCAATACTTCCCTGGGAAGTCTTTAAAATCCTTTTGCTGAAGAAATTTCGCCAAATATTTTGCTGCAGCAAAACAGAAAGAAGAGGTGAGGGCATGGTTGGGGCAGTGCCACACTCCCCTTGGCATGTCTTTGGCTGCGCTAGTTTCCCTGGAGCTCTAGGCTTTGTGGTCTTCTTAACCCTAGCCCTTGGCGTAACCCTAACCCAAACCCTGGCTGGAGCTGGAGACACAGCATTGGGCTGATGCTGCTGCAAAACAGAAAGACAAGGTGGAGGCAGGGTTGGGGCAGGGCCGCACTCCCCTTGGCATGTCTTTGGCTGTGCCAGTGTCCCTGGAGCTCTGGCCTTTGTGGTTTTCTTAACCCTAACCCTAGGCATAACCCTAAAGCTAACCCAAGCTGGAGCTGGAATTACAGCATTGGTCTGATGCTGCTGCGAAGCAGAAAGACAAGGTGGAGGCAGGGTTGGGGCAGGGCCGCACTCCCCTTGGCATGTCTTTGGCTGTGCCAGTGTCCCTGGAGCTCTGGCCTTTGTGGTTTTCTTAACCCTAACCCTAGGCATAACCATAAAGCTAACCCAAGCTGGAGGTGGAATTACAGCATTGGTCTGAT